>JAMWYP010000079.1:474751-674600 GCA_025563575.1 Acacia pycnantha
TAATATTTGTACAATAGATGTTGACCTAGTAGTCGGTCATATCCTAATCTTTGTCATACAAGTCAATATATTACAGCCCCTTCATTTAAAAGGTATTTCACAATCCCTCAGGGTTTTTAGAGAGATTTTTTACACACTATACTTTCTAGCTTCTACTATTCTTCCCACAGCTTTCTTCAACAGTTGCTCCCCTGCTCTAAGACAAATGGGCGCACTAGCATTTAAGGTAACAGAGGTAAATACGGACATTCTGGATACGTCCTTCGTCAAGAAGCTCGTTTATCATCCTTGCCCAAAAGTGAGTTCGAGGAAAATAGAATAGGGCGGATCTAATCCAGTCCCCAGGTGGATGACGGTTGTTTATGGCATGGTAACTTCTAACTCGGCTTAGGTATAACAGATACCTTTCCCTAATGGTATCATTGACTTGTTCTGCGTACATATAATCTAGCTGTAACGCTTGTGTTAGAGCCACATTATCATCCAAGATGTAATGATATTCATCAGGGGTGGCTTCCTCTTCATCTAGATCCATGATATCGGGGTAATCAAAATTGTCATCTACTGACGAATGGGTTGACCCATTAGGGCTTCTCGGTTAGGGTGATACTCAGGCTCTGGGTTGTTTAAATGAACAACAGGAAAATCTGGGTTGTATAGGGGTTCAAAATAGTATTCAGGAGCAAGGTGTACTGGAACAAGTGGTCTTGTTTCAAAGTGAGGGTAGATTGGATAAGGGTTCAGTCTACGTCCCTCCAATCCTAGCACTACGGATTTTCGGGCTGTACGTCCCATTTTTCCGAGATAAAGGGTATACGGATTTCCATCTCTGTCCATCTCTACAACATTACACCAGGGTTATGTCAGTACTCATTTTCAAAATAACCTCAAAATTAAAAGGTTTTGAACCTAACTCCGTTAACCGAACATAATGGCCAGGTAAGTGTCTATCATGGGGGCCTCACCGAGTTCACGACGACTAATTGGCTTACCCACATAGACTAGCATTGCCTTCGGCACCAAACTATTCGAATAACTTAATTAAAATCATACCAGAATGAATGCTCTGATACCAAAAATGTAACATCCCATTTTTTAAAAGCAGAATAAATTTTTTTCTTTTCATTTCTCATCAGAGTAGAGCATTGGAGCGAGTGAGTAACTGATTCCATATTCAAAATATTAACCATAGTGTAATATAATAATGGTACATTCATCCGAGTGTTTTAAAACGTAAGTAATACATAAACAAAAGGAAAATCTCCCATGTAAGTCTACCTCGCCGCTTGCCCCTATCTCCAACCCTGGTCCTGCACTGGGGCATAACAGGTCCAATGCCCATTGGACCTCAGGTAACGGTTAACCTTATGCTCAAATAAAACAGTATATGGACAACAGATATTCATGACAATACAGCAGCATATCAGTACATAAGCACACAGCAGATGCAAGATCAATACAATGACAGAACATAAGCACAGAGCAGATGTAAAGTCCCACAACAATGTCTGCACATACCCAGTGCCACGATAACAACACGTGTTCTCATCTAATCTTCCAAAATTTTCCATATCTCTTACTCCAACATATTTTCAAAATAAATATCATATTTAACCCTAATACATGATATTAAAATCATACTTGGAAGATTAAAGATCAAACTAACATTTCTACTATAACTACCGAACTATAAGCTAGAATTTAAAACTAGGGACCGAAGAAATTACCCAGAACCTTGCTACTCCTTCTCTCTCCCACTTCTCTCTAGATTTGCTTAGTGAATTGGTGAGAAATGAAGTGCAAGGGATAGCCTATTTATAGAAAAGTGTGGTGGCATAATGGTAATTATTTCAAACTTTATCTCCTTCAATATGAGCCATAGGATCTTGGGTTTGTTTGAAGACTTCATCTCCTCCCTCCATGCTCCTTGGCCGTCCTTCCCCCCTTCTCTCTCCAAAAGTGATGTCATCAAAGTGATGTCACCAAAGTGATGTCACCCATGTGCTCTTATAAATTCAACCTATAAGGGTAACACCAACTTCGGGACAAACATTCACTGATTCATAATATGTCGAGATGTTTACTACTTAATCCAAGGATTTCAAGATAGGATTTAATTTCTATCGGTTCTCATTTATCCTATTTGCTTTTTACAAAATATCTTCTATTATTATAATATTTTTCCCTTTTTCAAACTATCCACAACCCTTTTCACACACACTCCTCTTCTTTTTCTCTCTTCAATTTTCGGCTCCCCCCTTTTTCATTTTTATTTTGTTTTTCAATTAATTTATATTATATTCTAATTATCTTATATAATTAGCAAAATTCTCCCATTGGTCCTTAGTCAATTACATGGATTAAGACATTTTAAATTGCTAGAATTATTGTGAGCCTTTTGTAACATCCCATGTTTGAAATGCGGAAATTTTTTTTTTCAAACAAACAATCAGAGTAGAGCAATAGAGCGAAAGAGTAATTGGATTCTTAGCCAAAACATCAACCATTGTGTAACATTGTAATGATTACGCGTAATCCTAAGGTTTAGAAAGGAAATAATGTAATAAATAAGAAAATACGATAAGATAGAGATAGTCTTCACCGCACGCCTACTCCGGTACTTGCCTCGATCCCCGATCCGTGGTCCTCCCGACTGAAAGACAAATGAGATTCAATTCAACGCATTGAATCTCGTGTAACGGCTAACCTCATACCCAAACAATACAGTATACAGACAACAGATATTTCTAGAGCTAATACAACAGTATATCATAAGCATACTAGAGATGCATGATCATTATGCCGACAAAACATAAGCACAGAGCAATATGTAAAGCCCCATAAGGTAAATAACAACAACAAATTGCACTATTCACCAAGCCACGATAATTAGTCGTGTCCTCAGCGCTAGGAAAACAAAACGGTGTTATCAAAACTATAACCCGTATAACTGTCTGTATAACGGTTCACGAACATATCATTGACATATATGCATTTAAGAAGCACAAGATTAGTGTTACGAGACGCGTCCGTACCTTCGTTGGCAACGTTAGGTACTACCGCCGAAAACGTATTTTCTACTGGGAGAAACGTGCAAGAATCCTACGCTGCACGTCGGCGCAGAACGGCAAAGAGAATCAACGTTTCAGATATCCTATGAGAATAATGTCACTTCCATTAGTAATTTGACATTATAACTGGCATTTTAGGTAAAAATTACCATTTTGCCCCTATACCCTTACTTGGCGGAATTTCGCCAAATAAGTCCGCTACATAGGCTATTTTCTTCCCAAAATTTCGCGTAACTTCGACGCATTTATGATTCTTGAAAATAAAGACTAAAATAGCCCTCCCATATGATACCCAATCATAAAAATAAAGACTACCCTAGCCTTACTAACTAATAAACTAAAGACTAAAAACTAAAGACCGAAAGACTTACCCGTTGAAGACTTCGGCAGAACTTCCCCCAGAGCTTCTCTCTCTACTTTCTCTCCCTAGGATTTCGGCCAAAGGAAGAGGATTTTGGTGTGAAGAAAATGTGAAGGAGGGGGGGTATTTATAGGTGAAAACAAGGGACTTGTTTGGCAAATTTTAAGGATTGTTTGGAAAATCAAAGTTGTAATAACTCTTTAATCCAACTTGTTCAAGAAGCCACTTCTTCCACACACACACTCTTGGTCGACATAGGGGGCTGTGTGGCAGCACCTCATTGGTCCAAAAGTGGTGACTTAGCTCACTTGATGCCCGGTACAACCGTTTTCCCTGATCGGTACCCGATTCGCGTGATTTCGAAAATCTCAAAATTCTGGATTTACAACCTCGAAGACATGTTCTCACTTAGTAGAAATGTCCAAGTCAACCTTTATTTTGATTCCATATAGGCCTCCAACAATCCAGTTGAAGTTTCCTCAAACGTGTCCGAACGCGTCCCGGTTTCGAATTCGCTTTCGGAGATATCAATCTCTTCGAAATAATTCACCGATTCCAATATGTCTAAAAAAATTCAAACCCATTCCTAAATGTTGAGTTAGAATTTATTTTCCTCTTTTCCAAAATTATGCCTATATGCATTTTTCCCTATTTTGTTTTATTAGGAAAATGCACAAACTACTTCGAATTAACTTCCTAAGAGGTCACTTAAAGGTAAAAACTCACCGATCAATATTTTACCTTGACCTTGGGATTCCTATTCCTAGATCTCTAGATAGGATCCGTTTCCTAATTTTTAATTTACTATTCACCAAATTTTACTTTAATTAATTATATTAATATTATAATATCAACTTGCAAAAAACCTTTATACATATATATATACATTTTTTTTCTCTTTTCTTTTGGCCCAATTCGGCTGGCCCTATTTTAAATTAATAAATATATATTTTTTAATTAATTAATTAATTAATTACTTATTTATTTAATTTTTCCAAAATTCCACAAAATTACCTAATTGGTCCATTCTTGTATTTAGGCTTAAAAATACCTAAACTCAACTATTTTTCTCCAAAATTTCCAATTAATTAGTAAATACATTTTTACTAATTTCCACCTAATTTACACTAATTTTTGAGCTTCACATAATTATCCCTTAATTCCCTTTGTTTACACTTAAGTAATTAGCCATTAATTGCTTAATCACTCTTTTACCATAGTTGGTATTTTTCTTAATTAAGATGCCTTATTACCTTCATATTCTTGCATTAACCTTAGTATTTTCATACCTCCAACATTATTCCATAATTACAAGGGTATTTTGGTCTTTTTACTACTTTTGAACACTCTTATACAATTTTCCCAAGTTCATAATTTATTAAATTACCGTAATTAGAGATATTATACTCTCCTAATTCAATTGATCATTATACTGTCTTTCGGGATTTTTCATGAATTTTCTAAGTTAGTTACCCTTTCCAGGGGCATTTTAGTCATTTTGGCTCTTTGGCCCTTAAATTCCCTAATTTCTTGTAGAAATTCTACCTAGAAAATATGCTATAATTATACAAGACTGAGATTGAATTTTCACTTATCGAATTATCCAACTTTTATTTATAATATGCCGATAAATATCCAGGTTATTACATTTCTCCCCCTTACACAAAATTTCGCCTCGAAATTTAATCTATACTAACTAAACTTGGGACATGAACTCGGGTACTTCTCCTTCATGTCACTCTCGGTTTCCCATGTTGCCTCTTCGGCGTTAAACCCTTCCGGACCACCTTCACTATCGAAATAGTCTTATTTCGAGCCGCTTCTCCTTATGATCAATGACTGCTCGCTCAACGATGAAGGTATTATCATGCCGTACTTCACATCCTCGTACTCGATGACATGATCATGGTGCAGTTGGTACTTCTTCAATTGCGACACGTGGAAAACGTCGTGGAGATTACTCGTGTTCGGGGTAAAGCTAACCGATAAGCTACTTCTCGCGCTTAGCCAAAATTTCGAATGGTCCAACGTACCGTGGACTGAGTTTCTTCCTCTTGAGCGTCCTGCCGACACCAGTTACCGGAGATAACTTTAGAAATACATGGTCGCCGACATAAAACGTTAAAGGTCTCCTCCTTTTGTCAGCATAGCTCTTCTGTCTACTATGTGCTGCTAGGAGTCTCTTCTTGATCAGTGCGATCTGCTCAGAGGTCTGCTCAAGCATATCCGGCCCAAGTAACTGTTTTTCGGACGAATCCATCCAGCATAATGGTGATTGACACCTTCGCCCATACAATGCCTCAAACGGGGCCATTTGTATACTAGCATGATAACTGTTGTTATATGCAAATTCAGCTAGCGAAAGATGTTGATCCCAACTTCCCTTGAAATCCAGGGCACATGCTCGCAACATATCCTCCAGTAATCTGTATGGTTCTTTCGATTGACCGCGTCGGCTTTGTGGGTGATAAGCCGAACCGAACCTTAGCTTAGTCCCCATACCTTCATGTAATGCTTGCCGAACGGGATTTGAATCGTGTATCACGATCGAGACAATGCTCTTAGGAACACCATGTAATCTCACTATCTCTTTGATATAAATCTCCGCCAATCCTTCCTGAGAATAGTGATACCGATGGGAATAAAGTGTGCTGACTTGGTTAATCTGTCAACAACTACCCAAATTGTGTCATGATTTCGATTTTGGGCAGACCTACCACAAAATCCATGGTTATGTTCTCCCATTTCCATTCGTGGCTTCTAGTCCTTGCAAAAGACCGAGGGGTCGACGGTGTTCAATCTTTACTTTGACAAAGTCAAGCACTTGGCCACGTATTCTCGCTACGTCTTTCTTCATTCCGGGCCACCAAAGTTCGGATTTCATACTCGGTACATTTTGACCATGCCTCGGATGTAGAGTATATTTACTCTTGTGAGCCTCATCCATTATCTTCCGCCTTAATTCATCAACCGGCGGTATGTAGATTCGCTTCTTGTACTCGACCAAACCACTAAGTGATAGGTCATAGTCTTGGGTCTCACCTCGAGAGATTTTCTCACGTATCTCTTTTGCCCAATCATCTTGCTGCTGAGCTTTCTCAACTTCATCTCTCAGATCATACTCCCCTTGACTAACAAGAAGAGTAGCAAGATAGGCATCAGCTGGTGCATGCTGACCCATGCAGATTTGGTTGGATAGATTCAGGTCTCTGAAATCTTCCAGCGAAGCTGCTCTGTATCATCATGTATGATACCTGCACCGTCTTCCTACTAAGAGCATCAAGAACGACGTTTGCTTTACCCGGATGATACTTGATCTCCGTGGTGTAATCTTTAATCGGCTCCATCCAACGGCGTTGTCTCATGTTGAGTTCTCGTTGATCGAACAATTATTTCGTACTCTTGTGGTCACAATACACTTCTACGGTTACACCGTGCATGTAATGCCTCCATATCTTCAAAGCGAACACGATAGGCGCCGGCTCTAGATCGTGTGTAGGATAGTTTAACTCGTGAGGTTTCGGTGACGAGAGGCATAGGCCACCACCACCCTGCCCCCGCATTAGGACACATCCCAATCCTTGCCCGCTGGCATCACGTAGACAACATAGGTCTCATCTGGATCGGGGATAATCAATACGGTCTTTGTAGTCAACCTCTCCTCGAGACTCAAAGCTCTCCTCACAATCATCTCCCCATATAAAGGGTTGATTCTTCCTCGTAAGCTTTGTCAATGGTAGGGCAAGGCGAGAAATCCCGTATAAATCTGCGGTAGTATCCCGCTGACCAAGAAAACTACGGATCTCCATCACGGTCTCGGCCGTTTCACAGGTCAAGCGCTTCTACTTTGCTTGGATCAACTATGCAACTCCGCCGCTAGATATAACATGGCCCAGAAATTTCACTTAGGCGGCCAAAATTCGCATTTGCTCGACTTAGCATAAAGTTGCTTCTCCCCGAGTATGCCTAACACCTTTCGCAGATGTTCTTCGTGCTCTTCTTGCTCTTAGAATATATCAAATGTCATCAATGAACACCACCACAAATTGGTCTAGGTGTTGTCGGAAGATACGGTTCATGTAATCCATGAATACCGCAGTGCATTTGTTAATCCGAAGGGCATCACAAGGAATTCATAATGCCCATATCGGTTCTCGAAGCCGTCTTGGGAACATCGCCATCCTTAACTACTCGCAACGATGGTATCCCGAGCAAATCAATTTTTGAAAAGACCGTGGAACCGAGATAACCGATCCAAAGATCATCAATCAGGGAAGTGGGTACTTGTTTTTAACGATCACCTTGTTGAGTTCGCGGTAGTCGATGCAGTCGCCGAAGCTTCCATCTTTCTTCTTTACAAAAAGCACTGGGGCTCCCCATGGTGATACACTGGGTCGAATGAACCCCTTTTTCAAAAGCTCTTCCAACTGCTTCTTTAACTCCTGCATCTCGTTAGGAGCCATACGATACGGCGCCTTTGATATTGATCCTGTGCCAGGCATCAAGTCAATGTTGAACTCCACTTCTCGGATAGGAGGTAACTCGGTAAGATCCTCCGGAAATACATCGAGAAAATTCATTCACCACGGGGATGTCACAAGTGAAAGGTCGGCTCTGCTTTGTGAAAAGAATACCATGAAAGCATGACATCCTTGCTTCACGCACCGATCCCGACTCGTAGCGGAGAGAAAGTTCAAGCTCACTTCAACCTTGTCTCGGCAAATGATATCTCCTTTTTGCCACGATCGATCATCGCGCCGTTGGCCGTCAGCCAATTCAGACCGAATATAACGTCGATGCCGTGAAGAGGTAGACGGATAAGATCCACATTAGAAACTTCGTCCATCCACGTCCAGCGGTTTTAATTCATACACGCATCAGAAGCTAAAGACTTTACACCCAACGATGTAGATACAACAAGATCAAATGGTAATCTACGGGCATGCAATCCTAAGCGACTTGCACAATCATAGGAAATAAGCGAGTGACTAGCACCCGAGTCATACAATGCTTCAAGTAGATTTCCATTGAGATAGATGGTACCTTGAACCATCTCTCGGGGACTTCTTGGCCTCTGTGTTTGTCAATGCAAAGATCGGCCGGCGCTTTGAGGTCTCGCCTCTGCCAGCCTTCTCGGGGCAATCCCGGCTAATGTGTCAGAGCTTCGACATCTTGAAGCAGATTTGCTTCCCATCGCAATCGGCTCTGGGTGGTTTTCTTGCATTTAGGACACGCTGGGATCCCTGTGTGTTTGATTGTCTTGTTGGTAGGGTTTCTTGTTCCCACCTCGGTTTTGTTCCAGGTGCTTTCCTCTTACGTGAGGCACCTCCCGGTTTGATCCACCGCGATTTGTATTGTTACCTTCACGGCCTCGGGTTTTGCGCAGTTCCTTTAAGTTGCGCTCCGTCATCTGCGATTCTCTTTGCTTTGGCCATTCTTCGAAATTGCTGAGATACTAACCTTGACCTTATATCATATTTCATCCGGTTACTAGTCGGTTAGCCTTCAGCTCTCATTCTTGTAGATTTTCGGTATGATGAATACGTGACGAGGTTGGTAAAGCGGGCGAAGTAGTCGTCAAAGACTCTTCGGCTCCTTGCTTGATCTGCGAGAATTCTTCTTCTTTAATTACTTGTGTTGATGGAGGAAAATCTTGTTCATTGAAGCTGCTCAAGGAACATCTCCCACGTAACAAGGCCCAGGCGGTTGTGGAAACGCTCTTCCACCACTGTGGGCATCTCCCTCAAGCTTGTAAATTGCTAGCTGGGCCATCCGATTTCCAGGGCATTCTATGACTTCAAAAATCTTCTCAAGACTCAGAAGCCAATCCACAGCTAGCTCACTCCTCCCTCGGAAACCAGGTGGTTTCAACTTGCGAGGCTTGGTTTACCCGGTTTTGATAGTCCTCTCTCTTTGTCAGTGCACAGGTGGTGATTGGGATCTCTCGGACCCCTCGGGTTCTTCCTCATTGTCATTGTCATCATACTCTTCTTCATCATCATTGTGGTCATCTTCTTCATGTTCTTGTTCATCCTCAAGTTGTCAGTGCGTCTAAGCTTGTCTTTGTGCCTCTGGTCTTGTTGGTTACGCCTTGCCGAGAAGAGCATCAATCGAAACTCTTTGTTCTGTGAGAGTTCTACGCATTTCTTCGATTTCATCACGTCAGGGTTGATTCGGTTCATTGTTTCTTTCATCCACGAGGCATGCTGCCTCTTCCTCTACCTCGGCCTCGACCACGGCCTCTTGGTGCACCGGCACCTCTTAGTATTGCCATGTTTTAATCTTTTTCCTTAAATAATTATGACAAAATATATAAACATTAGAAATGGCACAACAATTTGCACACTAAACATATATTCACATATATTCATTTCATAAGGTTTATACATATCGATCGTTCTAATCCTAATACCGAGTCTTCTTGTACCATCTCCTTATCCAAACGTATTTACAATATTCCAACGTATTTGGAGATACAATCCAAACTTCCTAGTTTCTACAATCCACAGCTTCCTTGTACTGACGCTCTCCTTTTACATGTACAAGCGAACCAAGCACTTCGGGTAGCGTAGATAGATCTGACGCTCGAGAATAGGCCCGTCGTCTAACAGTTTATTGATAATTCACCTTGGCGTTGGGTTTGAGGAAGTAGTACGGGGTGGATCTAATCCAGGTCCCCTGGAAATACGGCCATAGGCGTTTTGGTGAGTTTTGACAAGGCTTAGGAACATCGGGTATTTCTCTTCGGTAGTGGTGGTATAGTCCTCGGGCCAGGCGATAATACGACTCTAAGCTGTTGTGTCGGCCGCCGCATTGTCATTCGGGATGTAACGGTAATCGTCAAAGTTGGCCTCCGCATCGTCTCAGGTTTTGGATTTCGGGATAATCGAAATTGTCCCCTGCGAGAATGGGTTGACCGTGCGGGCTCACAGCTCGGGTTGGTCTTCGAGCTCCGGCTCCTCCAGGTTGTTCAACGTAGAAATTTGGATTGATAAGGAGGTTGTGATAGTATCCTAAGACGGGTTTTCGTCTCGTCCATCTCTACACATTACACCAATGGTCGTATCGAGTACTCATTTTCAAAAAGTGCTCAAAGTCAAAAGGCTTAAGAACCTAACTCAGTTATCCGACGAGAATGGCCGGGTAAGTGTGTCTACCATGGGGCCTCATAGGGTTAGCGGTGACTTATGGCACACCCACGTAGACTAGCCTTGCCTTCGGCACCAAAGCGTCAAGTGGTAACATAGTTAAATACTTGCGGAAAGTTTTGCTACGATACCATAAATGTAACATCCCATGTTTGAAATGCGGAATTTTTTTCAAACAAACAATCGAGTGGAGCAATAGAGCGAAATAGCATTTGGATTCTTAGTCAAAACATCAACCATTGTGTAACATTGTAATGATTACGGTAATCTAAGGTTTAGAAAGGAAATAGTGTAATAACGGAGATACGATAAGATAGAGATAGTCTTGGTGCACGCCTACTCAGGGTATTTGCCTCGATCCCCGATCCGTGGTCCTCGACCACTGAAGCTACAGGTGAGATTCAATTCAACGTATTGAATCTCGGGTAGCATTAACCTCATACCCAAACAATACGGTATACGACCAACGAGATATTTCTAGAGCTAATACAACGGTATATCATAAGCATACTAGAGATGCATGATCATTATGCCGACAAAACATAAGCACGAGCAATATGTAAAGCCCCATAAGGTAAATAACAACAACAGACTTGCACTATTCACGGTGCCACGATAATTAGTCGTGTCCTCGGCGCTAGGAAAACAAAACGGTGTTATCAAAACTATAACCCGTAAAGCTGTACGTATAACGGTCTACGAACATATCATTGACATATATGCATTTAAGAAGCACAAGATTAGTGTTACGGTGCGCGTCCGTACCTTCGTTGGCAACGTTAGGTACTACCGCGGAAAACGTGCTTTCTACGGAGAAACGTGCAAGAATCCTACGGCACGTCGGCGGCGTGCGGCGGCAGAATCAACGTTTCAGATATCCTATGAGAATAATGTCACTTCCATTAGTAATTTGACATTATAAGCGGCATTTTAGGTAAAAATTACCATTTTGCCCCTATACCCCTACTTGGCGGAATTTCGCCAGCGCTTCCGCTACATAGGCTATTTTCTTCCCAAAATTTCGCCAGAACCTCGACGCATTTATGATTCTTGAAAATAAAGACTAAAATAGCCCTCCCATATGATACCCAATCATAAAAATAAAGACTACCCTAGCCTTACTAACTAATAAACTAAAGACTACAAACTAAAGACCGAAAGACTTACCCGTTGAAGACTTCGTGTGGCAGCACCTCATTGGTCCAAAAGTGGTGACTTAGCTCACTTGATGCCCGGTATAACCGTTTTCCCTGATCGGTACCCGATTCGCGTGATTTCAGAAAAATCTCAAAATTCTGGATTTACAACTTCGCAAACATGTTCTCACTTAGTAGAAATGTCCAAGTCAACCTTTATTTTGATTCCATATAGGCCTTCAACAATCCAGTTGAAGTTTCCTCAGCGTGTCCGATCGCGTCGGTTTGAATTCGTTTTCGGAGATATCAATCTCTTGAAATAATTCACTGATTCCAATTATGTCTAAACAAATTCAAACCCATTCCTAAATGTTGAGTTAGAATTTATTTTCCTCTTTTCAAAATTATGCCTATATGCATTTTTCCTATTTTGTTTTATTAGGAAAATGCACAAACGGCTTCTCGGAATTAACTTAGGAAGAGGTCACTTAAAGGTAAAAACTCACTGATCAATATTTTACCTTGACCTTGGGATTCCTATTCCTAGATCTCTAGATAGGATCCGTTTCCTAATTTTTAATTTACTATTCACCAAATTTTACTTTAATTAATTATATTAATATTATAATATCAACTTGCAAAAACCTTTATACATATATATATATACATTTTTTTTTCTCTTTTTATTTTGGCCCAATTCGGCTGGCCCTATTTTAAATTAATAAATATATATTTTTTATTTAATTAATTAATTAATTACTTATTTATTTAATTTTTTCCAAAAATTCCACAAAATTACCTAATTGGTCCATTCTTGTATTTAGGCTTAAAAATACCTAAACTCAACTATTTTTCTCCAAAATTTCCAATTAATTAGTAAATACATTTTTACTAATTTCCACCTAATTTACACTAATTTTTGAGCTTCACATAATTATCCCTTAATTCCCTTTGTTTACACTTAAGTAATTAGCCATTAATTGCTTAATCACTCTTTTAACCATAGTTGGTATTTTTCTTAATTAAGATGCCTTATTACCTTCATATTCTTGCATTAACCTTAGTATTTTCATACCTCCAACATTATTCCATAATTACAAGGGTATTTTGGTCTTTTTACTACTTTTTGAACACTCTTATACAATTTTCCCAAGTTCATAATTTATTAAATTACCGTAATTAGAGATATTATACTCTCCTAATTCAATTGATCATTATCTTGTCTTTCAGGATTTTTCATGAATTTTCTAAGTTAGTTACCCTTTCAGGGGCATTTTAGTCATTTTGGCTCTTTGGCCCTTAAATTCCCTAATTTCTTGTAGAAATTCTACCTAGAAAATATGCTATAATTATACAAGACTGGAGATTGAATTTTCACTTATCAGAATTATCCAACTTTTATTTATAATATGCCAGATAAATATCCGGGTATTACACCTTTGATTTTACTTTATGAGATTCAATCTTAGCCATTAATCTTTAATTAGGGGTTGTTCACAATTTAACTTTGGACATTTCCCTTGATTCATGCTTAAATAATTAACCATTAATTATTTATTTAATCACTTACTAATTGTTGATAATTTTCTTAATTATGATTAATCATTTTCTCACAACTATTACACTGACATTGGTAATTTATGTCCCATGCATTATATTAAAAATCATGGGGTCAATTATGGTCCTTAAAATAATATTTAATTTTTCCTCTTTTATTTCCAAAGGAAATAATTTATTAAATTTCCAAAATTAGAGACAATATTCTCTCCTATTTTTAATAAATATTTTATTGCCTCCTAAGATTTATCATAATATTCTCAGGATGTTTTATGACTCATAAATGCATTTTTGGATCTTTGGCACTTTAATTCTTCTAATTTCAAGAGAAATT
Organism: Acacia pycnantha; assembly: GCA_025563575.1. Lineage (NCBI taxonomy): Eukaryota > Viridiplantae > Streptophyta > Magnoliopsida > Fabales > Fabaceae > Acacia > Acacia pycnantha. Next base: position 488,359 of record JAMWYP010000079.1, read on the forward strand.
GCCTTAGGAAAACAAAATAAATATAACACAAGCTTTGAGACTACATATTCACTTATCAAAAATAGCCATTTATTTATCACAATATAATATTTCAGATAAATAAATATCCGGGTATTACAAAGAGTCTCTCCAAAATATTGGAATGTTTTACAATGAAGATGTGTTTTAAGAAATCACGTCCTTATAAATTAAGGGATTTGTGTTAATTCATGAATCAACATAATATATGAATTTAACATATAATTATAACCTTTTAACTGAAGAGGTATATATAGTGCTTCAAGAGGCACCATTTCAATGTATCTATTCATTGTCTATAAATACCTAAATTGTGACACCATTTAAAGAATAAAATAAGAAGCCTTGGTAACCTCTTGTGTAACACCCCTAATTCCTTACTACTTATTATGTCCTAATGCATGTAGTAATTAGGAATATTAACAGAGTTTACGGTAATAGAGCATTTGAGATGGTTTGAGCTATTGAGTAACTGATAATACGTGATTAAAATTTTAATAACTAATCGTGGTTAGTCCTTACTGGGATAATAGTGGTACAGTCTTCCAAATATCTAGTTAGCTAAACAACTATTAATCCAACGAAATATTGAATTCCTTCTGTGTCTCCTCACGGCTTTACTCGTGCTGCTTACCTCTTGCTCCAGATCTTGATCCTCAAGCTATGGTTAAATTTGACATTCAACAAGATTGAATCTCAGAGTAACAGTTAATCTCATATCCAAATATAAACAATATATGACAGATATTCACAATTTGAAAAATAATACAGAATTCAGCAAACGTATATCAACCAGAATACATAGCACACAACAAATATAACGTTAACGGCGAAAGCACATACAAGTGCTAAATATGCATGTCTGCAGACATGAGTCCTCAATATTAGGAAAAACAAGCATGCAACATTATCATTTAAAATAATAATCTACAGCAAGCTGAATGTAAAAATGCATGACCTAAGACCTAGTCTTGGTCACGAGTCCACAATTATGAATCAAACAAGCATATATAGGCACACAAGACACATGAGAGATTAGAGTTACTCTACGTTTTCACGTACCTTTCTTGACATAGTTAGTAGTACCCCTGTCCTTTGCAAATGATTCCGGACTTCTTGGTAATCCTATAATATTACCATTGCATTATTGCATTTTCTATATTTTATATGATATTGTAATAAATACCATATTTCTTAGAACAATTCCCTAAGGGTTATTTTCACCACTTTTGACCTTTTTACCCTTAGTGAATTAGTCATCCAATTTTTTCTTACCTTTATTCTTTCTCATTTTCTGATTTCTTACTTTTCTGTCAAGATTTTTTAGTAACTTTGAAACATTATAATTAAATGCAAAAAAATCAAAATGATGTTCTTCCAAAGCCTAAATGACCATTGACATATATAATTTCATATAAAAATAATTCCAAAAGCTTGAAAAATCTGAGTCATTCCGATTTTAATTATTTTTTAGCACTGTTAAAATCACATGTCGAGAAATATGGATCAGTTTGAAAGATTCATATGTTTTTGTACAAAACTCTAAATATTTGTTGTTACCAATCAAAAGAAAGCTCTTTCTATCTACTACATTTCTGAAAATTTTCAGGATTTTTAGATATCATTGGTTAGTCAAAATCCACGTACAACCACTACTGTTCAGATTAAACTTCCAGAAACATAACCTTTTTTTAAAAATATGTAACTTCTTGTACAGAGCTCTAAAAATTACTTATTATATATCAAAATAAAGCTCTATATGTCTACTTTCCTTTTGGAAAATATCATGATTTTTAGATATCATTACTTGGTAAAACACTATTCACAAGTCGACTGCCTCCAGTGATCTTAAATATGGTAGTTTTATCAATTTTCACAACTTTGATCATTTGATTCTAAAAATCATTTTCCACCATTTTTCACTCCATTTTTCGTTTTAAAACTCTTGGTGACCTTAAAATCATGCAAATAATTTTGCTTTACACTTTTCTTGTTTAGGCAAAATCCTTGGTTAAAACAAATTAAAGAACATCACTTTTTGACCAACTTTATGATTTTAACCATATATCTTTGCTTCGAAACTAAATCTTTTAGGTTTTGATGATGTTGAACCTTGTTCTTAGGATCTTGGACAACATGTCTCCTTAGGGTCCCATGCCTGCATATTCCAACAAAACATGATCCAACCACTTTTTGCTTTCAACATAAATATCACAAAGTTGAGCTAAGATCTTACCAACTTACCAACTTTTTGTGATTTGTAGCACTTCTCCTTCCTCCTAACTTCCAACTTCACTATTATAATCACCATGAGAAAGTGATTTTACTAAGGTTAGAGGTTAAGGAAAATCATAAAGAAATGAACTATCACATTCAAGAAAACTTACCTTGTGTGCTTTGGATCTTTCTCTTTCCATCCTCTACTCCTATTTCATCCCATTCTCACTCTCTAAGTTCAGATATGTGTTTAGCTTTTGATGACATGCAAGAGGGGACCATGTGCTTATATAATTAGAGGGCAAGCCTCTTGTGAGCCTCACATGTCAAAAGACCATCTTACCCTTGCAAAATATCTCCTTTTCTTGGCTTAATCACCAAGTTTTCTCTTCTCTCCCTCCTCCCTTTATCTTTGGACGAAATTGATGACCCATTTTCAGCCCTTGGATTGCTTTGCCAAGTGTTATCTCCCTATGGTTTCATTTCCTCCATCGATCAAGAAAGTTATAGAAGTTTCTAGAAGCTTTTTGCCTTAATGTCATGTAATCTTATTTTGAACTTTTGGCTTCCTCCTTACCCCGTGTGCCCAGCTGAAATTGAGGATTGGGCAAGTTAATGAGGTCATTTGATGACACAAATAAAGGCTTAGGTGTCCCTTAATACCAAGTGTCAATGTGTAGTTGGTTTGTTAACTTATCAAAGGTATTTGTGTGTTAATTATCAAGCTTCATCTTATCTTCTTTGGCCCTAGTTGATTCAAAATCATAGGTCCATCAAGGAGATCTTTATTGCCCCTCTTAGATTGAAGACACATGCACAATTTGGATAAAAATAAATTAGATATTTATCCCTTGCTTGACACATGTAATCTTGGCACAAATTATCTTTTACCTCTTGTCTTTAGGCCAAAAATATAGCCCTATTAGGTAGATAAAGGTATTTTCCCTTAATCTCAATTAGTGCATGTTCATTTGTCAAGAATTTGTTGTCAATATGTACCAATTTGGCTAAGTGTCATCCCTTCACTTTCTTGACTCCTTTAGTTTCGAAATAACATTATTTTATGTGATTTTTATGTCACATTTTTAGCCAATTTAATCTGGTCATATATTCAACAATTGACAATTAATTTCGAAGTGAAATTCGGAAGGAAAAATAATCAATAGATTAAAAATCCTGAAACATGTATTCACTTTCGTATTCTAAGGAGTTCTCACCAAATACAAAGTTTCTGGTAAAGTGGAAATCAGAATATTACATCTTGCTGACTTATCTTTCACCTGTTCTATCACCTGTATCCTTACATGAAGGGTTTGTTTAATCTTGGAAAGAGAGATACCGCTTCCAATTTACTAAGGGGCTGCGGAATATCTCTTAAGAATATAGTGTCTTCGGATAAGACTCGAATCAAGAATGTTGTTGTTTGTTTGCAGATTTCGCCAACAACTCACATGCGAATATTATTGGCATTTCTATTCTCGTATCCGATATTGTTGAGCATGCTTGTGTGTATGATGGGTTTTGTCCTATTGAAATTTCCCAAAACCTCATTCACCATATTCAAACATTTCAGCGGTAAGTGCTTCAAAGGAGAAAGGAAAAGGAGTGATCTATTAAATGGAATTGATATCACCTTACGTTCTATATACTCCCTCCATCCCTAATCATAGGAGCAAATTTTGGAGTTGGTTTTGATCCTAATTATAAGAGCAAGTTTTAACTTTTGTCAATTTTTTCCTATAATACCTCTATTTATACTTATTATTAGGAGCATTATATATATGTGTGTTTACATATATATGTATATTTGTGTTTATGTGTGTCAATATATATATGTGTAGATATATATGTGTGAACACACACACATATATAAACATATATGTGTGTGTAGATATATGGGTGTGTGTCTCTATGTATGTAGATAGATCTATATGTATACACATATATACACACACATATATGTTTATATAGCAAGACCATTATTTCAATTAGAAAGCGTGTGGAAAGAAAATTAGATCTATATGTATACACATAGCTATATAAAAAGCAACTAATATACATATATAAACTAATATGTCATGGATATCTAACGTAAGACAAATTAGAAACACTTATAATTAGGGCAACTTGTGTCATTTTAAATTTATATAAGGACATTTTAGGAAAATGAATAAAATTAACTAATTTAACTCCTCTCCTTAATTCTCCCAACATCGGTTAAATTGCTCCTATAATTAGGGACGGAGGTAGTATATTATTTTGAAAGACTTATGCATGGATGTTTTATTGATGTTTTACTTGTATAATGTAACATCCCAACTTTTCGAAAGCAGTATAAAATTTTTTCATCAGAGTAGAGCACCGGAACAAGAGTGTAACTGATATATTGATATAAAATGCCCACTGGCTAGTTACATAAACGGTATATTAACCGAGAGTTTCCAAAAAGTAAAGGATAATAATGGAAAGTCTTCACCGGATCCTCAAACCTCTTGCTTTCCTCTCTCCTCGGTCCTCGGTCCTCCCGAACACGACGCTATGTTAAGGGTGAGATCCAGCGCCTGGATCTCGAGTAACAGTTAACCTCATGTTTATGTATACACATACAAACGAGCACATCCACAACATCATCAGCACATACCATCACTCTATCACAACCCATGCATTTGTATTGCCCCCAGCATGCAGACAAATTGCACCAAGCATACAGACCGATTGCACCCAGCTTACGGACAGATTGCACCCAGCATACAGACATATTGCACCCAGCATACAGACATATCCTCTAACCACTATATGTACTCAAACAGTATAACACTCCTACACACATACCACATATATGCATACCATAAACATCGAGTTAGTGTTACGATGACGCGAACGTACCTTCGTTGACGGTATTCGCACGTTTACGGAAACGGTCGTTTTGACGAAAACAAATAAACGTCTGTCGGACAGTAATAACGACAGAAATCGAGTTTCGACGTCCTATAAGAGTAATATCACTTTTATTAGTGATTTGGTACTATATCGGCATTTTGGGTAAAAATTACCATTTTGCCCCTATACCCTAATTGGCGGAATTTCGCTTGACCTTAGTTACTCTTACAAATTTTCTTCCCGAAATTTCGCGAACTTGACGCAATTATGATTTTCGAAATTCTAGACTAAAATAGCCCTCCCATATGATACCCAATCATACTTGAAAATTTAAAGGCTATTCTAGCATTATAACTCTAACTATTGAAAGAACTACGAAGACTAAAAGCTCGGTACCGGAAAACTTACCCAGAGCTTCATCGATCTGGACCGTCCAAAACAACTTTTTCAAAAAGTTTTTCTTCCTTCTTCTTTCCTTCTTGCCGACCTGCCCAAGCTCCAACAGCCAAGGAATTGGCCAAGTGTCTCCTTCCAGAAGCCTTCCGGTTGAATTTCTCCGATCGGTACCCGATTCGCGTGATTTCAGAGAAATCTCAAAATTCTGGATTCATATCTCTGAAAACGTATTCTCACTTAGTAGAAATGTCCAATTTAACCTATATTTTGATTCCATATAGGGCTCCAACAGTTCAGTTGAGTCTTTCTCGAAAACGTGTCCGAACGCGTCCGGTTTCAGAATGCATTTCTGAAATCACCAACTTCTTCAGAAAAATTCACTGATTCCAAATATGTCTAGATAAATTCAAACTCATTCCTAGATGTTGAGTTAGAATTTATTTTCTTCATATCCAAAAATATGCCTATATGCATTTTTCCCTATTTCGTTTTATTAGGAAAATGCACTAACGGCTTCAGAATTTACTTCCGGAAGAGTTTAACGGAAGATAAAAACCCACTGATCAATATTTTACCTTGACTTTGGAAATCCCATTCCTAGATCTCCAGATAGGATCCGTTTCCTAATTTTTAAATTACTATTCACATTTTTTTTTACTTTAATTAATTATATTAATAAAATATTACAACTTGCATATTACATTGATTAAAATTCTTATCTTCTTCCATTTCTAAGATTTTGTCCAGCCAAAAATCTGATCCTTTTCTTTAATTTTCGTTTTTATATTTTATTTAATATAAAATAATTATTTAATAATTATTTTATATAATTTCTTACATAATTTTCCAATTGGTCCAAATTTGTATTTAGGCTTAAAAATACCTAAACTCATCTATTTTTCTCAAAAATTTCCAATTAATTAGTAAATATGTTTTTACTAATTCTTGGCCAAAAACCACTAATTTTAGGGTTTTACATAATTATCTCCGAATTTCCTTTGCTTATGCTTAAGTAATTAGCCCAATATTACTTAATTATCACAAGTTGATAATTTTATTACTTAGAACACCTCATTACCTTCATACTTTTGCATTAACACTTGTGTTTTCATGCCTCTTTCATTATACTAGAATTTGTGAGGGTATTTTGGTCTTTTACCACTTTTTGAGCATTCTTCTATAATTTCTCCAAGTTTGTAACTTAATAAATTACCTAAATTAGGGACAATATCATTCCCTATTTCAAATAGATTTTTACTTGCCTCCTTTATAGCTTTCACAGGGTATTTATAACCCATAATGTATTTTAGGGACCTATATGCAATTTTCAACATTTTAGGGACCTAATTGCAAATGATCTAATTTCAAGGGAGATTACCCTAACAACAATGTAAACTCAATACAAGGTGTTTGAGACCTCATATTCACCTATTTTCAAGAGAAATTACCCTAAGTCAGATTTTAGGGTATTACATATAATGGCACTCATTATTTTGGTATGGTTGTAAACCTATGTGGAGCATTCGAAATTCTCATGGTACTTTAGATCTATGTTGGAGGCTATTTACAAATCATGAACCCCGTTAATATATGCTATTCATTTTGTTATGCTATTTTTGGATGGTGTTTTTGTGCGGTGTTCAATCCGCATTTGTTTTGACCTAGTAAACGAAATGCTTTAGCCATGACATTTTTATGTTAAATTTTATACTGCTGTAGCTTTCAATTGAGCTTAAAACGAAGGAATTTGCACACTTGGGGCTCTCATGAAAAATAAAGCCATATTTATAAAGTGTCTGGGCGCATAAGCAGCTGAGCCATTTTAGAAAAACATAAAACTGTATTTATTAAGCTACAAAAACTTATCTATGCTATTATCTAGTCTTCTTATTACGTGTCCTACAAAAAAGACTCCCCAAGGAGGACAATGAGACAAGAATGGAAGTGATTTTTGTAAATTCAGTTATGATTTTTTCCCCCCAAAGATGACTAATTTCTAAAAAGTTTCAACAACATTTTTTGGAAAAATAAATAGTTTTCAAAAAATCAGCTTTTGGACGATTCTTAGTATTCTTTCAACCTTGGGAGTTAAATTGAGATAAGTATGAATAACAGTAGTAAGAAATTTAAGGTGTTACACTACTCACTCAGAATGATTCCATGTTTATCTCATTAATGATAATGTTTAATGCATTAAATATGTAATTTCATGTAATCATAGGTTTTTAGAAGAAGCAATGAATCTTTGTAAGAAAACCAATTGTTCATGCTTCTTGGAAATGCTAAGTTGTTGCCAACAAAATTTTAAACATATTTATTTTTTATTTTTAGTATTAGTTAAGAATAATGGGAACACTACTACAGATTTACTCTCTCACACACACACACCTTCAATAATTGACTGTTATATAAAAATCCGTCAAGTTTGTTTATCAAAGACTTGGAGTAGTATAATTCTTACAATTTTACACCCTTTTAATAATATATGTAATACCCTAAAATCTGACTTATGATAAATATTATAAATTGGTAAATAAAACCTATTGGAAATAGGTGAACATGTGGTCTCAAATTTGGTAGGGCAACTACTTTGTTTCTAAGGAAATTTCTATTAAAATTAGAAGAGATAAAGAGCTAAAAATCCCTAAGTGAATTATTGGGTCAAAAAATACCCTGAAAATATTATGATAAATCCTAAGAGGCAGTTAAATATTTATTAAAAATAGGAGAGTATGTTGCCTCTAATTTAGGGAATTTTTGGGATTATTTCCCTTGGAAATAAAAGAAGAAAAATTAAATATTATTTTGGGAACCCTAGATGACCCCGTGATTTTTAATATAATGCATGAAGCATAAAATACCAATGTCAGTGTAATAGTTGTGAGAAAATGATTAATCCTAATTAAGAAAATTATCAACACTTAGTAAGTGATTAAATAAATAATTATTGGCTAATTATTTAAGCATAAGTTAAAGAGATATCCAAGTAATTGGTGTGGACCAATGGGAGAATTTTGTAAAATAAATATAAGATAATTAATATAATATAAATTAATTAAAAAACAAAATAAATATGAAAAAGAGAGAAGAGTTGGCCGAAATTTTTGGAAGAAAAAAGAGAGAAAATGATTAAATTGTGTACGTGTAAAGTAATTATGCAAGTGGAAATAAAATAGTAATAAAAAAGAAGATATTTGTGGAAAAAGCAAATAGGATAAATGAGAACCGATAGAAAATAAATCCTATCTCAAAATATGTGAACTAAGTATCTAACATAAGGACTTATTATAAACAAGTATATTTTTTATCCCAGAGTAGGCTATCTCCGGAGTCATTTTCGTAACCGGCGGAATGATTAAGAGATAAGACGAAAAAGATATTTTGTGAAAAAGGGCAGATAGTATAAATGAGAACCAATGGAAAATAAATCATATCTTGAAATCCTTGAATTAGGTTTCTAACAACAGGACATATTATGAACAAGTGGATTTTTGCCCCGAAGTTGGTTATTCCGGAAGTTATTTTCGTAACCGACGATGTTTATCTTAAAATGGTTAACAGGCTATGAAATACCCTTAATGGGATCATAAATCTTGTTAATCCAAACATTTCTCAAGAGAAAGAATAGATCTCCAAGGTTATGCTAAGGAATATTTGAGATTATTTAAGATTACGCGATTAGAACACCGAACATGGGACTTTATCGGTAGAAACTCATAAAGCAAAGGGATGACATCATGTGCATGACATCATCAAATTGTCAAAGGAGTAGGAGAAAACTTGTTAGCTAAGTTAAGTGTTCAAATGAAGGGCTAGGATTGAATTCAATAAAGATGATCCAAGGGCTAAGATCCATAGGCTTTCCCTATAAATAGAACCTCCATTGCACTTCATTTCTCACCAATTCATAGAGCAAGTTGGAAAATAGAGAGAAATTAGAGAGAAGGAGGAGCTCTGGAGAAGGAGTAGCGAAGTTCTGGGTAAGTTCTTCGGTCCCTAGTTCTTAAAGTTCTAGGTTAAGTTATAGCTTATGTTGTTTTGATCTTTAATCTTCCAATATATTGTAGATATCATGTTTTATGATTAAATATGGTATTTATTTCGAAAATATGTTGGAGAAAGAGATATGGAAAAATTTTGGAAGATTAGAGTCAAAGTAACGAAGTTCTGGCGAAATTTCACCGATTAGTGAGGTCAGGGGTAAAATGGTAATTTGGGACTAAAATGTCCGTTATGATGATTGGTCATTAATGAATACTCTGTACCCTTTAGGATATCCGGGAGGTTCGGAGTCGGGTTCAAAGGGCCGGACGTTTGGCCATTTCACGGTGGAAGGTACGTTTGCGTACTGAAACACTAACTCTGATGTTTATTGTATGCGTATATGTGCTATGTGTATGGTATGCTTATATGAGGTAGTTGATAGCTCTGTGGTATGTTCATGTACTGTTGTTATGATTACGCTTGCTAGGTGTGAAACGTATGCTAGGTGTGACACATTTGCCAGGGGACTTATGTGCTATTGGGATACGCTTGTTGTACATTTGGTTGTATGCTCATATACTGTTTATGTTGTGAATAGTTGTAACTCATATGTTGTGTATGTAAACATGAGGTTAACCGTTACCTGAGGTCCGGTGTATGGACATTGGACCTCAGTCTTAAATGATAGTACAGGTAAGGATCAGGAACAGAGAAGGCACCGGCCGGTAGACGGAGCGTTAAAGAGGAACCAAGGGGCAAAACTGTAGTAATGCACCGGTCGAGACAAGAGCCGGAAGAAGATTAACAAAGCCTATTGTCAGGCATGGATCTAATAAAGTTATTTCGAATGGTTTGGTGCCGAAGGCAAGGCTAGTTTATGTGGGTCAGCCAATCAGTCGTCGTGAACTCGGTGAGGCCCCCATGATAGACACTTACCTGGCCATTCTGTTCGGTTAACGGAGTTAGGTTCATTGCCCCAAGTCTAGTCAAGGCTTGGTCTAGGTTGTATAGTTACTTTTTTTGAGAAATGTAATTGTACAAAGCTCTGTATATTGTATCACATGATTATTCCTTCAGGAAATTTTTAATATACCAAAGATACTTTGGCATCATCATATGTCGGGGTATTTTTATACCAGCTACTCGTCATTGTCCATTTGTTAGTACATTGCTCTCCGTTTCCGCAGTACTCTGATGTAGTGTAATACCCTAAAAACTGACTTAGGGTAAATATCAAAAATTAGGAAAATTATACCTATTGACAATAGGTAAATATGAGGTCTCAAATATGGGAAGGGATTTATCATAATTTCTAGGGCAATTTCTAGTGAAATTAGAAGAAATAAAGTGCCAAAATGCCCTAAATGAACTAAGAGTTATAAAATACTGTGATAAATCCTTAGAGGCAATAAAATAATTATTAAAAATTAGAAAGTATGTTGTCTCTAATTTAGAGAATTTCTGGGATTATTTCCCTTGAAAAATAATGAGGGAAAAATCAAAAAGTATTGTGGGGCCATAATTGACCCCATGACTTTTAATATTTTATGTAAAGCATAAAATAACAATGTAAGTCCAATAGTTGTGAGAAAATGAGTTATTCTAATTAGGAAAATTATCAATAGTTAGTGGGTAATTAATTAAATCATTACTGGCTAATTATTTGGGCTTAAACAAGGGAATAATTATGATAAATTATGTAAAACTCCTTAATTAGTGGGTTATGGCTAAAAATTAGCATAAATATATTTGCTAATAAATTGGAAAAGATTAAGAAAAATAAGTGAGATTAAGTAATTTTAAGTCTAAAAACATGTATGGACTAATAGGAAAATTTTGTGAAAAAATTATATAAAATAATTTTTAAATAATTAAATTATATAATATTAATTAAAAAAAAAGGGGGCAGCCGAATTTTGAGGGAAAAATAGGATAAGAATGAAAAGAAAAATATCATGATATTTTTCTTGCAAGTGGTATTAAAATAATAATAAAATTTGTGATATTTTGTGAAAAAGCAAATAGGATAAATGACCACTGATAGAGATTAAATCCTATCTAGAAAGCCATGAACAAGGTTTCTAAAGTCAGAGTATTTTATGGACAAGTATAATTTTACCTCGGAGTAGACTGTCTCCAAAGTCATTTCCGTGACCGGCGGAGTAATTAGGAGATCAGACAAAAAGGAAAAGGACAGATCTTGGAAAAGGGAGTTTGTAGAAAATAAATCATAACTCAATATCTGGGTATAAGATGGCAAACAACTGGACATATTCGGAATGAGTGAATTTTGGTCCCGAAGTTGATGATTCCGGAAGTTATTTCTGTAACCGACGCGTTTTTCCGTAAATCTTCGGCAGGACCGGGGAAGACCTGAAAGGGAACAAAGATTTAGTTAACCCAGACATTTCTAATGAGTAAGAAAAGAACTTCAAAGTTGTGATTCCGGATTTCTAAGATTTTACAAGATTACGCGATTAGGACACCGAACAGAGACTTTATCGGTATAAAACTTCTTGAGGAAGTAAGTGACATCATCAAAGAAGATGTCATTGGCTTCCACCTAAGGGGGAGAGGACGGTTTGGACATGTGGAGGGCCAAGATTGTGCCACTTTGCAAAAGTGCGATCCTACGGTCTAGAATCCGTCTGACAAAGCATGAATAGTAACCAGAAATCCTCTGTAAATACCCTCCACTTCTCTTCACAAATCTCACACCCAAGAGCTCTAGAGCAATTCGAAATTTGGAGAAGGAAGAGGGAGGAAGGAGTCCGGGGAAATTTGCAGTGAAGCTCTGAGTAAGTTCTTCGGTACTTAGTCTTAAGCTTTGGTAGTTCTTTCGGTAATTAGAGTAGAAATGCTAGTTTGATCTTTAATCTTCCAAGTATGATTAGATATCATGTTTAGGGGTATTTTAGTCATTAATTTCGAAAATCATGATGGGGTCAGAGTTATGGCAAAATTTTGGAAGATTAGAGTCAAAGTAGCGAAGTGCTGGCGAAATTCCGCCGATTAGGGGCATCAGGGGCAAAATGGTCATTTATGCCTAAAATGCCTGTTATGATGTCAAATGTTAATAGAATGTGATATTATCCTTATTGGATATCTGTAATCACGAACCGCTGTCTGACGTACTGTAACATCCCATTTTTAAAAGCAGTATAATCTTTTTTTTTCATCAAACCTCATTTGTAAACATCAGAGTAGTGCACCGGAGCGATTGAGTAACTGATATATATATTTAAAATACCCATGGTAGCATGTCTTGCTGTTTAAACAGCGGTACAAGAGTGTTTCAAAAGCATAACAGAAAGAAGTCTTCAGCCGCGATTCCTAGGCGTGCTGCTTGTCCTTCTCCTCGAACCTCGGTCCTTCCGATCTTGAAGCTAAGTTAAGAGCTGGAGTCCACCTCCACAGGCGGCACAACAGCAGGCTAGTAGTAGTGGTGGTGGTTCCTCACTTGAAGATATGATGAAGCAATTTGTCACAGCCAATATGCACCTAAGGGAAATGTGAGTGCTATATCACTACTGATGCAGCAAGGAATTAGAGGAACCTAAGCAAGGCTGCAGATGTGACTTCCACATCGAAAAACGAGTCGAAATGTGAAGATTGACTCGAAAGAAAAAGGCTGTGCAGCAAGGTGAAGAGGAAGACACTCCTATCCCTCTTCCTTTCCCTCGAGAAGCAGTTCAATCCAAGAAGTTGGCGAAAAGGCACAAGAGAAGGATATACTTGAGACATTCGGACGAGTAGAGATTAACAATCCTCTCTTAGATGCGATTAAACAAATTCCTAAATATGCCAAATTTCTGAAGGAGTTGTGCACCAACAAGAGGCGGCCGAAGGGGAATGAGCGAGTGAGTTTGAATCGAATGTGTCGGCCTCATCCAGACCTACCATGCCTCGTAAATACAAAGATCCAGGGGACATTTTCTATCCCTTGCCTTATTGGTAACTATAGATTTGATGATTGCATGCTAGATTTAGGTGCTTCTATTAATGTCATGTCTGCATCTATTTATAGATCTCTTGGTATTGGTCCCTTGCGTCCAACTGGTGTCATTGTTCAGTTAGCTAATAGGAGTAATGCCCATCCTTACGTTTAGTTGAAGATGTATTAGTCAAAGTTAATGAATTGATATTCCTGCTGATTTTTACATCTTGGATATGGAGGGTGAGTCTCCTAGTAGTAGGTCACCAATCATTCTAGGGAGACCTTTCATGAAAACAACTAGGACTAAGATAGATGTGCATTACGGTACTCTTTCCATGGAGTTTGGTGATATATCGTGAATTTCAATATCTTTGATGCCATGAAATATCCTAGGGAAGAGCATTCATTTTACGTATTGATGTGATTGATGATGCTGTGGATGATGTTCTTAATGGTTGGTGCGTTGATTATCCTTATTTTTCATCTGAGAGTGATACCCCCATTTGTGCATGCGATGATAATGAATGGTGCTCTGTTTGCACTAATTTGGTTAAGACTGCATTGTTTGGTGATTCTGATTTGCTTGATGATTCTACATTACTTGTAGACTCTGATATTGATTCCGAGTTTGAGCTTCATCCTGACCCTAACGTGCATCCTGATTCTGATTTTGATGAGCTTAACCACCCAAGCTTCTCCCTCCACCGAGCAACCGCCCAAACTAGAGTTGAAATCCCTTCCGGATCATCCGAAGTATGCATTTACGGAGGTGAATGAGCAGTTGCCGAGTCATTGTGGCAAATAATCTTATGCCAGATAAAGAAGAGAAGCTGCTAAGCTTATTGAGGGCGAACAAGAAAGCCATTGGGTGGACATTGGTGACATAGTTGGCATTAGCCCTTCTATGTGCATGCATCGGATTCTATTGGAAGAGGACTCTAAGCCGGTGAGGCAACCCAGAGACGCCTTAATCCTCTTATCCTTAATGTGGTGAAGAAAGAAGTCACTAAGCTTACGCAAGTGGCATCATCTATCCCATTTTGATAGCCGATGGGTTAGTCCAGTCCAGGTGGTTCCTAAGAAATCCGGAGTCACTGTGGTAGCCAATCAAAAGAATGAGCTCATTCCTACTTGAGTTCAGAATAGTTGGAGAGTTTGCATTGACTATAGAAGACTCAACCAAGCCACTCACAAAGATCATTACCCTCTACCCTTCATTGATCAGATGTTAGAGCGATTGGCTGGTAAGTCTCATTACTGCTTCTTGGATGGCTACTCTGGATACTTCCGGATCCATATTGCTCCCGAGGATCAGGAGAAGACGGCCTTCACATGCCCCTTTGGGACATATGCTTACCGGAGGACGCCTTTTGGTCTTTGCAATGCACTGGCACTTTTCGGCGTTGTATGGTGAGTATTTTCTCGAGTTCCTAGAGGACTGCATGGAGGTGTTTATGGATGATTTCACCGTATATGGGTCGATTTTGATGCATGCTTAGCTAATCTATCTAGAGTTTTGCATAGGTGCATTGAGTCTAATCTTGTCTTTGAATTATGAAAGTGTCACTTCATGGTTGAGTCGGGTATATTTTTGGGACACGAGTGTCTAGGAAAGGGATTGAGGTAGACCCCGCTAAGATAGATGTTATTACTGCTTTGCCTTACCCCTTTTCTGTGCGGGAAGTTCGCTCTTTTCTTGGCCATGCAGGTTTCTATCGACGTTTCATTCAAGATTTCAGCAAGACTGCTCGACCCTTGTCCAACCTTCTGCATAAGGACACTGACTTTGTCTTTGATGATGCGTGCAAGGTGGCCTTCGATCACTTGAAGCGTTGCCTTCGAGATAGAAGTGGAGCACAAAAATGGGTAGCTGACCACTTGAGTCGTATCACTCATTCTCCCTTTCACCCCTCTTCTATTCGGGATGATTTCCCTGATGAGCGGCTTCTACAGTGCAAGTTAAGACCCCATGGTATCTTTGATTTAGTTAACTACTTGGTAGCCGGTGTTTTCTGTAGAATCCACTAGGGCCCAAACCCTTAAATTGAAAAGTGAGTCTAAATATTATGTTTGGGATGACCCTTATCTCGTGGAAATTTTGTAGTGACCAAGTAGTTAGGAGATGTGTGCCTGATCATAAGTTTCACTCTATATTGCATTTTGCTCATTCTTCGCTGTGGTGGTCACTTTGGACCCCAAAGAACTGCTAGGAAGGTGTTAGAATGTGGTTTGTTTTGGCTTTCCCTGTTTCATGATACCCATTTGTTTTGCAAGTCATGTGATAACTGTCAAAGGACAGGGAGTATTTCCCGTAGGCATGAGATGCCCCAAAACCCTATATTGTTTTGTGAGATCTTTGATGTTTGGGGTATTGATTTTATGGGTCCGTTTCCTACTTCATATGGTTACACTTACATATTCTTTAATTTGTTGATTATGTTTGAAATGGGTTGAGCGAAAGCCACCGGACTAATGATTCTTCTGTGGTGGTGGACTTTGTTAGGTCTAACATTTTCTGCAGGTTTGGCATTCCTAGAGCTATTATCAGTGACCAGGGTTCCCATTTTTGCAATTGAAGCATGGGTGCCTTGTTGCGCAAGTATGGAGTGCTTCACAAGGTTTCCACAGCATACCATCCACAGACCAACGGTCAAGCTGAAGTCTCAAATAGAGAGATTAAGTAAATCCTTGAAGACCTCAACTCTACCGGAAAGATTGGAGTAAGCGTCTAGATGATGGTTTGTGGGCATATCACACTGCCTACAAGACTTCGATTGGGATGTCTCCCTATCGGATTGTCTTTGGTAAGGCATGTCATCTTAGGTTGAGTTGGAGCATCAAGCCTATTGGGCTATTAAGCAATGCAACATGGATTTGGCTAAGTTCGGGATGGAGAGGAAGGCTGCAGCTGCAAGAGTTAGATGAGCTTAGATTGGATGCCTATGAAAGCTCACGGTTGTATAAGGAAAAGACTAAGGCATTCCATGATAAGCATATTCTGAGGAAAGAATTTTATGTGGGCCAGAAAGTTCTTCTATTTAATTCTCGTCTGAAGTTTATGCCTAGTAAGCTTCGATCTAGATGGGATGGCCCTTTTGTGATCACTAACATATTTCCTTTTGGTGCTGTTGAGCTATGTGATTCACCCACAGGAAGAACCTTTAAGGTTAATGGGCATCGCCTCAAGCCATTTCATGAGGGATCCCCACAGCAGCCTGAGGAAGCAGAGACTCTCCTTATTGACGCCATCTATCCTCCATAAACCCTTGGGGAGGATTCTTCTTTCTTCCTCCATAAACCCTTGGGGAGTATTCTTCTTTCTTCTCCCTCTTTCTCTCTTATTTGTTTTCTTTTTTTTTTCTACCTTGCTTTTTGAAAAAAAAGTCTCTCTTCTATGATTGCTACATATTATGAACGTGGACATTTTGGTTTTAATGGATCATTACGTTGGTCTACAATTCTTGACTCTTCGATTACAAGTCTTGATAGTTGATTTGATGTTGTTGATTGCCTAAGTTGGTATTGACCTTGTGAGGTTTTGGGCCTGCATGAATGGAATTCATCTTTTTCCATTCTTCCTTTCATGTGTGCATCTCTCATGATTTTTGTTCTCTAGAACTTGCTCCTTTTCTTTTTGAAACTACATTTTCACTTACGTGCATAAGTATGATGGAAGCTTGTTTTCTTTCTTTTATTCTCCTCACTTTGGCCAAATAGCTTTCCCTTGCATTATGATTCCCTTGCTAGCCCCTTTGTGCCTTTTGACCCATTCTTTTCTAAGCCACATTACAAGCCTAAGCGTAAAACCATTTTATTCCGCACCTTGAAGATTTATTGGGCATTGGTTTCAACTTGTTTTGTGTTTAAGTGTGGGGGTTGCTCAGGAGTGCAACAGTTTAAGTGGGGGGGGGGGAGATATTTGATTTTGACATTGTAATTACGTATACAATGTTTAAAAAGAAAAGAAAAAAAAAGAAAAGAAAATACATAGAAAGGAATGGATATATGAGTAGATTAAAAGTTTCATACATAGAGAATGATTGTGTTAATCAGTGCTCTTCCTTTTGATTTCTTTGGTGCTTAGCCTCTCATTCCATACTATTACCTACCTTCACCCTAGCCCCGTTACAACCTTTAATTACAAGCTCTCTTGATTTGTGCATGTATGTGTTGTGAGTAGTGGAGACGTAGAAGTTGAGCAAGCTTATGGTAGAACAATTTTCTTGAGTAGAATTTGAGCGATACACTTATTTACCTTAAACACTTGAGAGACTGATTGATTGAGCATATCATTAGTGAGACCATCTTTTGTGATTAGCATCATTGATTGAGACCGCCATGAATTGTAATTTGAGATGAAGGGATTTAGGTCTTGATTGATTGGTCTTTTGAAACTTTTTGTCCATTGATTCAATTTTTGCATTGTTAGCAATTATTAGTAAAGAAGAGTTTTCCTTTAGGTCTTTCTCTTTGAATTTTGCTCGGAGAGTGCAAAAAGATAAGTGTGGGGAATTTGATAATTGAATATTTTATACACTTATTTTTGTCTCTTGAATAATAATTTAGGACCCTTTAGCTAATAAATAATGGCTTTTATGTTTATTTGGGCCTTGGGCCTTTTATTGCATTTTAGCCATTTTTAATAATAAAATCCCAGTTTTGTTTTGCTTCACTATTTCTACCATAACTCTTGAACCAGACATCGGATTTGCCTCATTTTTGTCTCATATTTTAGATGATTCAGAGAGCTACAATTGTTATGAAGGCATCAAGAGAAAATTCGGTCAAGAAGGCGGTCAATTTTGGAGCCAAAGTCGAATGTACAATTTTGGATTTTATTTGGACCCGAATTTTGTAATTTAAGCCCAGCTTTATTTTATTTCTGTTTTGGGCTAAAACCATTAGAGCCCATTTTCGTTTTAGGTTATTTTTAAGTAAGGCAGCCGCCACAAACATTAGGCATTCACGTTTTTGACATTAGAGTGGATCAGAATAGAAGTTTTCGAATTCTCTCAACCCATGATTCGTCCAGAGAACTTGTGCCTAATCGGTAACTTAATCAATTCTGTTTTCATCTTATCGGATTCGATTCTGAAAATAGTTCGAATATTAGATTTAATATTCGGTTTGGTTCATCCCAAGGACTGAATTCGGACTAGGTTTTAGTGTTGTTGTGCGATTGCACAGTGAGACGCCACTGTTCGGATAAATTCTAGGCGATCATTTAGGTGAGGGATTCTCCGGATGAATGCAGAGATTTCAATTCATCCGGAACCAAACGTAATTAGTTATATTTCGTTCAATGATGCATGATTCTGGAATCTGAACGTTGGGTTGGTCATTTGTCATTCTCAGGTTCCCTAATTCTGCAAATCACTAATCGAACTTGGTTTATTTTGGGAGACACGGCAGCAAATCAGAGTTTCTGATCCTATAAGGGTAATATCACTTTCATTAGTGATTTGACATTACGACTGGCATTTTAGGTAAAAATTACCATTTTGCCCCTATACCCCTAATTGGCGGGATTTCGCCAGCACTTCGTTACTTTGGCTCCGATTTTCCAAAATTTTGCCAGAACTTCGACCCAATGATAATTTTCAAAATTCTAGACTAATATAGCCCTATCATATGATATCCAATCATGCTTGAAAAATTAAAGGCTATACTAGCATTACTACTCTAACTATTGAAAGAACTACGAAAGCTAAAAGCTCGGTACCTAAAAACTTACCCAGAGCTTCGCTACAGCTTTTCTCCAGATCTCCTCTCTCTAAAACCTCTCTCTAAATTCAGTTTTGCTCAAGGCAAATGGTGTGAAATTTCAAGAGAAGTGGTGGCCTATTTATAGAGAGAAATTGTGGCCAATTGTGTAATTTTGCTTTCCTAAACTTGTAATTTCCCCTCCTTTATAACCAAGCAAATTAGGGTTTAATGGTGGATGATTCTTGGCCATGGAAAGCTCAAAAACGTCCAGCTGCCCCATGAGTCATCAAAACCATTTTTGCTTTTGCCTCCGATCCGGTAGAATCCCTGATCCATGTCCGATTCGCGTACTCTCGGAGAAATCTCAAAATTCTGGATTATACAATTTGAAGACAATTCCTTCCTTATTAGAAATTTCTAGTCCAACAATTTTTTTAACTCTGTCTAGGCCTTCTCCGGCCTGACGGAAGTTTTACGGAAAAGCGTGTCGGTTTCGAAACGAAATTCCGGAAGCTACCGCCTGTGGACAAGAATGCACTGATTCCAAATATGTCAAGAAAAACTCTCAATTCCTCCCCAGATGTCACATCATGACTTCTGAATCCTTAGCTTTCAACTTGGCTATCCGGTTTTTCTCAGAATTTCCCTATTTCGTCTTATTAGGAAAATGCTCTACCGGCATCGGAATTGACTTCCGGAAAAGTCTAACGAAAGGTAAAAATCCACTGATCAATATTTTACCTTGACTTTGGAAATCTCATTCATAGTTCTCTAGATAGGATCCGTTTCCTATATATTGTGTTACTATTCACTATATTTAATTATAATATATAATATTACAAGTTGCAAAATAATATCTAGATATTATTTTGCAAATTCTTATCCATTCCTATCCAATTTTTCGGTCAAACAATAGCTGGTCCTTTTTATTTTTATTTTATTTTTATTAATTATTTAATTAATTAATATTATATAAAATAATTATTTAATAATTATTTTTATATAATTTTTACAAAATTTCCCTATTGGTCCATTCTTGTATTTAGGCTTAAAATACCTAAACTCATCCATTTTTCTCAAAATTTCCAATTAATTAGAAAATATGTTTTTACTAATTCTTGGCCAAAAACCACTAATTTTAGGGTTTTACATAATTATCTTTGAATTTCCTTCGCTTAAGCTTAAGTAATTAGCCAATAATTACCTAATTACTTTCTTATCAATAGTTGATAATTTTCTTAATTAGAATGCCTCATTACCTCATAACTTTGGCCCTGACATCTTTGTTTTCATGTCTTCTGCATTATTTTAGGATTTACGAGGGTATTTTGGTCATTTCAATACTTTTTGGACATTCTTATACAATTTCTCCAAGTTTTTAATTTAATAAATTACCTAAATTAGGGACAATATCCTTCCCTATTCCAAATAGATATTTACTTTCCTCTTTTATAGCTTTCACAGGGTATTTATAACCCATAATGTATTTAGGGACCAATTTGCAAATTTTCAAACATTTTAGGGACCTAATTGCAAATTATCTAATTTCAAGGGAAATTACCCTAATAACAAGGTAAACTCAATACAAGGTGTTTGAGACCTCATATTCACCTATTTTCAATAGGTATATTTCCCAATTTTTGATATTTACCCTGAGTGTGATTTTTAGGGTATTACGTTTCTTCCCCCATTAAACAAAATTTCGTCCTCGAAATTTGCACTCCACTAAACTTCGTATGAACTAAAATCCATTCTACTCAGACTTTGGACTCCATGCGTCGGGTCTTTACTTTGTCTGCCAGCCGCCCTTATTGGTAATCGGGAATTCGCATCGGTTTGTCCATAAAGATCTTGTCATTTCGTATTTTGATATATGATGTTTCCCCGTGGTTCCCATACACCGCGATTAACACCATAAATACCAAAATGGGTACCAAAAATGTCTCCATAGTTCCCATACACCATGGCAACATAAGATACCTCTTACTCAATGATATGATCACGGTCGAATTATAGTAACGTGGAATACGTTACGGAGATAGTTCATGCTTCATATGATTTATTCGATTAACTAACACCTAGTTAACGCACAGAGAAAAACTCCTTAGTAAGAGAGATAGTACCTTGGACTCTCTCCGGAAGTTCTCTGTCCATTGTATCGATTAGTGCGTACATTCGGCCCGAGTTCTGTGGCCTGAATCCCGCAGCTTTCTCCGGACAGTGCACACTGATGTGCCCAGGTTTTTGACACTTGAAGCATATCAGCTTCCCATCGCATTCGGTACTTCGAGGATGATACTTCCCACATTTTGGACACGATCGGAGTCCCGACATTCCAGGGTTGTTACGCGCTGCCCGCACGGAATGGCCTTTTACTTTCACTGGAGAGTCACTCCAGGGTGCTTCTCTATTTCATGAGGAATTTTCACGGCTGCCCTCACTACGATTGGTACGGCTACCATTGTGATTTCGTAATATACGTAACTCCTTCAGGTTGCGCTCAGTCATCCGGCAAGATTCTACCGCCTGTGCCATGTCAGGAAACTGTTGAGACACCAGTCTGGACCTTATGTCGTACTTCAATCCGTGAATCAACCTGTTTGCCTTCCAGCTCTCGTTAACATTACTTTTCGGATAAGACGAATACAGAGACAAAGTTGGTGAATCGGGCAAAGTAAGCATCAAAGGTTTCCTCGGAACCTTGTTGAATATGAAGGAACTCCTCCTCCTTAATCACTTGTGTTGAGGGAGGAAAATACTGTTCATTAAACTTTTCTATGAACTTCTCCCAAGTGACGGGGCAAAACTGGGTCCGCAATGTCGTGGCTACACTCTTCCACCATCTGTGCGCATCGCCATCGAGTTTTGTAAATTGCCAGCTGAACTTTCCGGTCCTCCGGGCATTCCATCACTTCAAAGATCTTGTCTAGGCTCATAAGCCAGTCCTCAGCCAATTCGTTCTTCCCATGGAAAGCTAGTGGTTTGAGCTTGCAAAACTGGGTGACCCAGTATTGTGTGGTCTGCACAGTTCTCCTTCGTCGTGGAGGTGACTGAGTCCTATCAGATCCCTCAGCTTCCTCATCATGCTCATCTCTTCGCTCATCATCATCTTCTTCAGAACGTTGTTCTCTCTCAGCTTCTCGATCTTGTCTTGCTTGTCTCTCTTCTAGGAGTACATCGATAAGAGCCCTCTGTTCTTGCAGATCCCTCCTCAAATCCTGCATCTCGTTTTGTTCTGGTTGGTTTGGTACTCGGTTGTGCTCGAGTTCAGGTATCGCTCTTACTCGGGGTTGTCTACCTTGTCCCCTACCTCGGCATCTGCCTCGGCCTTTGGGAGCTCCGGCTCCTCTCAAATTTGCCATGTCTTGTTCTTTTCACCTTTATGAGGGAAAACGTTAGATGAGGAGTACAACGATGATCATATCATAATTTCTATCGCACTTCATATCTATACTAGTAACGAATAGACACCCGCAACATGTCCCTCGTTCAGAATTCCGTTGGTTCGTTCTTCCTAGAAACGGGTACGGAAATACGTATCGGAAGTTCCTATACATGAGTCAAATACTGCATGTACTTATCTTTATTGGTCTCGGAGTTTCATCCGGCGTGGCCTATCTTCGCATATAAGCTCGGTGCTAGGAAAGAATCACCGTCCAGCACAAACTGGTGATTATCAGAATGACCAGAGACTGATATCAGAGTTATCAGAAATATCAGAGTTCAGAGTTATCAGAGACATCAGAGTTATTGGAGATTGATATCAGAGCTATCAAAGACTGATATCAGAGCAATCAGAGCTATCAGAGGCTGATATCAGAGCTATCGGAGACTGATATCAGAGCTATCAGAGCTATCGGAGGTCGATATCGAGCTATCGAGAACTATCAAAGGCCGATATCGGGGTTATCGAAGCGATATCGAATTATCGAATGATCGGAGATCGATATCGGGGTTATCGAACCGATATCGGGATTATCGAAATTATCGGAGACTCGATATCGTGGTTATCGAAAATGATATCGTGGATTATCGAATTATCGGAGATTGATATCGGGGTTATCGAAACCGATATCGGGATTATCGACTTATCGAGATCGATATCGTGGTTATCGAAACTGATATCAGGATTATCAGAATTATGTACCGACAGAAAGAGGTATAGCGGTTCAGAATGGTATACCGGTTCAAACTAGTACACCGAAATAGGGTGGTACATTGACTCAGGGCTATATCAGTACTCATTTTCAAAATATGCTCCAAAATTTTTGAAAAGGCTTTTGAACATAACTCCGTTAACCGAACAGAATGGCCAAATAAGTGTCTACCATGGGGCCTCACCGACTTATACGGCGACTAATTGGCTTACCCACATAGACTAGCCTTGCCTTCGGCACCAAACTGTCCGTAATAACATAGTTAAATTCATGCCAGGACTACTGCTCTGATACCAAAATTGTAACATCCCATTTTTAAAAGCAGTATAATCTTTTTTTTTTTCATCAAACCTCATTTGTAAACATCAGAGTAGTGCACCGGAGCGATTGAGTAACTAATATATATATTTAAAATACCCATGGTAGCATGTCTTGCTGTTTAAACAGTACAGAGTGTTTCAAAAGCATAACGAAAGAAGTCTTCACCGCGATTCCTAGGCGCGCCGCTTGTCCTTCTCCTCGAACCTCGGTCCTTCCGATCCACGAAGCTAAGTTAAGAGCCGGAGTCCATGCATCGAACCCAGTGTAACGGTTAACCTCATGATTACATACATCATATATGCACGACAGACATTCACATAATTTTGGCAACATTTGCTACGGTCAGACATAGGCTATACATATCAGATATGTATGGCAAAACAATACAGTCGGATGACAGACAGTAGTACAGTCGGAGTAACAATACATTCGGATGAAAAACAATAGTACAGTCAGAGTACAGAAAATAGTACAGTCAGAGTACAGGTAATAGTACGGTCAGAGTACAGACAATAGTACAGTCAAAGTACGCATAATAGTACGCATGACAGTACATGCACGATGCATAATAGGCATGACGAGACATTAGTACAGTCAAAGTACATGTAATATACATATATGCATACAATAACCATCAGAGTTAGTGTTACAGTACGCGAACGTACCTTCGTTGACGGTAGACGGTACTTAGTCGGAAATCGTACTTTTTACGGAAACCGCAAAACGTCCAACGGTGGCACGTCGGGCAGCATGAATGCAGTGAAATCATAGTTTCTGATATCCTATAAGGGTAATATCACTTTCATTAGTGATTTGACATTACGACTGGCATTTTAGGTAAAAATTACCATTTTGCCCCTATACCCCTAATTGGCGGAATTTCGCTAGCACTTCGTTGCTTTGGCTCCGATTTTTCCAAAATTTTGCCAGAACTTCGAACCGATGATAATTTTCGAAATTCTAGACTAATATAGCCCTATCATATGATATCCAATCATGCTTGAAAAATTAAAGGCTATACTAGCATTACTACTCTAACTATTGAAAGAACTACGAAAGCTAAAAGCTCGGTACCGAAAAACTTACCCAGAGCTTCGCTACAGCTTTTCTCCATAGATCCTCTCTCTAAAACCTCTCTCTAAATTCGGTTTTGCTCAAGGCAAATGGTGTGAAATTTCAAGAGAAGTGGTGGCCTATTTATAGAGAGAAATTGTGGCCAATTGTGTAATTTTGCTTTCCTAAACTTGTAATTTTCCCTCCTTTATAACCAAGCAAATTAGGGTTTAATGGTGGATTATTCTTGGCCATGGAAAGCTCAAAAACGTCCAGCTGCCCCTTGAGTCATCAAAACCATTTTTGCTTTTGCCTCCGATCCGGTAGAATCCCCGATCGGTGTCCGATTCGCGTACTTTCGGAGAAATCTCAAAATTCTGGATTATACAATTTGAAGACAATTCCTTCCTTATTAGAAATGTCTAGTCCAACTATTTTTTTAACTCTGTCTAGGCCTTCTCCTACTGACGGAAGTTTTACTACGAAAAGCGTGTCGGTTTCGAAACGAAATCTGGAAGCTACCGCTTTGTGGACAAGAATGCACGATTCCAAATATGTCCAGAAAAATCTCAATTCCTCCCCAGATGTCGCATCATGACTTCTGAATCCTTAGCTTTCAACTTGGCTATCCGGTTTTTCTCAGAATTTCCCTATTTCGTCTTATTAGGAAAATGCTCTACCGGCCTCGGAATTGACTTCCGGAAAAGTCTAACGAAAGGTAAAAATCCACTGATCAATATTTTACCTTGACTTTGGAAATCCCATTCCTAGTTCTCTAGATAGGATCCGTTTCCTATATATTGTGTTACTATTCACTATATTTAATTATAATATATAATATTACAAGTTGCAAAATAATATCTAGATATTATTTTGCAAATTCTTATCCATTCCCTATCCAATTTTTCGGTCAAACAATAGCTGGTCCTTTTTATTTTTATTTTATTTTTTATTAATTATTTAATTAATTAATATTATATAAAATAATTATTTAATAATTATTTTTATATAATTTTTTACAAAATTTCCCTATTGGTCCAGTCTTGTGTTTAGGCTTAAAAATACCTAAACTCATCCATTTTCCTCAAAAATTTCCAATTAATTAGAAAATATTTTTTTACTAATTCTTGGCCAAAAGCCACTAATTTTAGGGTTTTACATAATTATCTTTGAATTTCCTTCGCTTAAGCTTAAGTAATTAGCCAATAATTACCTAATTACTTTCTTATCAATAGTTGATAATTTTTTTAATTAGAATGCCTCATTACCTCATAACTTTGGCTCTGACATCTTTGTTTTCATATCTTCTGCATTATTTTAGGATTTACGAGGGTATTTTGGTCATTTCAATACTTTTTGGACATTCTTATACAATTTCTCCAAGTTTGTAATTTAATAAATTACCTAAATTAGGGACAATATCCTTCCCTATTCCAAATAGATATTTACTTTCCTCTTTTATAGCTTTCACAGGGTATTTATAACCCATAATGTATTTAGGGACCTATTTGCAAATTTTCAAACGTTTTAGGGACCTAATTGCAAATTATCTAATTTCAAGGGAAATTACCCTAATAACAAGGTAAACTCAATACAAGGTGTTTGAGACTTCATATTCACCTATTTTCAATAGGTATATTTCCCAATTTTTGATATTTACACTGAGTGTGATTTTTAGGGTATTACACGTACCGCTGTCGGACTTTCCGTTGTTTTCCGTCAAAAGTACAGTTTTCAGTAAACGTACTAAACGCTCGTTAACGAAGTTACGTTTGCGTACTGTAACACTAACTCTGATGTTTTTGGTATGCATATATGTGCTATGTGTATTGTATGCTTTGTGGTATGATTATGTACCGTTGTTATGATTATACTTGCTGGATATTGGGATACGTCTCAAGGGGGCCTATGTGCTGTCGGAGGCCTAGGTGCTGTCAGGGGTGGCCTACGTGCTGTCAGAGGCCTATGTGATGTCAGGATACGTTGCAGGGGTAGGGCCTACGTCTTTGTCGGGATATGTTTATCTCATGCTATATCTCGAATGAATATGTGCCGTTAATGTTGTGATTGTACGTAGTCCATATCTTTTTGTTATATGTAAATATGAGGTTAACTGCTACCCTGGGTCCGATTGCAATGGACCTCGGCTTTCCATATAGCTTCGTGGTCGGGAGGACCAAGGGACCGAGGATAAAGACAAGCGAGGCGCATAGAGACTCGGTGAAGACTTCCTTTTGATGTTCGGCGGAAGCCTTCCTTTTGTTGTTGTACATCACTTTTGAACCACGTTATTTATTCTTGTACCATTTGTTGTAACCTGACCAGACTTACGGCGTTTTATATATACATATCAGTTACTCAATCGCTCTGTTGCTCTACTCTGATGATTTTGAAATAATGTTTGATGAAAAAAAAAATATACTGCTTTTGAAAATGTGATGTTACATGTAGCACCTCAAATTCTGTTGAATTTTTCTAAAACCAAGTGTCAACCGACACAATTTGTAGTATGGAATTTGAGATGTTACAATATAATTCAGAATGTTATAAATACATAAGATGAGTTCAGCAAATTAAAATAGAAAAAGAAACAGGACAATAATTCAATTTAGCAAATCGAAACAGGAGGGGATTCTATGCTAAATGTAATGAAACACCCAAGAAATCTTTAAGCATGAAAGAGATGTCAATCTAAAATAATACATTCCTCCTTCTAGCAACTTCTGAATCCAATTAAATTTAACAAGTGTTTCTCAGGGGACCCTTACTCAATGCGATGCACATGCATGGTAGATTGTGGCTACGGTATATACTATATAGAAGACTAAGAAAAATAAAAATATAATAATTATTATAAAGCAAGTTAACATTTTATTGATAATGAACTTTTATTTTAATAATATAATAGAGATAAAAAAAGAGACAAGTGGCCCCTATATTCTAATCAAAACATATGGGTCTAAAGTGCAAAAGCCGATTTGTCTATTTTATTATCTTTCTCTAAGTTCATCATATAAGATACTTTAAATATTAAGAGACACCCAAGAACAAGTTTAGAATGGTTGAATGTGTAACATCTCATCACCTTATTTTCCGATATTATATGATTTAGAGCCTCATTACCCCTGATAGGGAAAAACTTTAAAGCCTATAAACTCCGCAAGTATACGGGCCGTATCAAGTAATAAAGTAGTGAGAAAAAGATCGTCCCACGAGGACTAGTATTCCAGCCACTAATTCGTTATTTAAGCTTTAGTTGGATCAATGAGTAATAGGAGGTGAGTTGTAACCAAACAGAATTTTTAATGAATTTAATCAAAAATACGCATTCAAGATTAAGAGTCTCAAAAGCGATTGTTTAGAAAAGAATTGATAGAGAAAAACGTAGCTAGGGCATAGAAATCCCCTATGTTCCTTCGAGTATTTGAATTAAATCCCTAATTGACTATTATTTCCCATGATTGACGATCAATTCTCTAAAATTAGACTAAGTCCCAATGTCTTGGCGCTACCTTAGTCTGTTATCTTTGAAAACAACCTAATGTCTTAGTATTGTTTGGAAAGATCAATTATTTAAACCAGAATTATAAGATCGCATAAACTCGTAAGCCTATGTCTAGGTCATGCAACTCTATGACGAATTAACGGTTCCAGTTAAATGCACCAACATCTCTATTGTCATACACCAACCTATGAACAATCTAAAAGGTGATCATTCTTTAAGAAAGCTTTAAGCAAAGATAATTCATTCAATCATGGAAAATAACGTTCAATCAAGAATTCAAACAAATACTCAAATTCGCATAGGGTTCATCCTCGCCCTAACTACTAAAAACGACTAGCCAAGCATGGCTAGGTTAACAAAATAGAAGAAGAGAGATGAAAATCAGGAATTGTTCTTGCGTCCTCTTTCTTCCTTGGCAGTCTCCTCCTTTTCTTCCTTTGTCCTTTCTCTCTAAACCTTTGGTAAATACCGAAGTTTAGAGAGCATAATGATGTTATTTTCTCTCGTGTGTACTTTGGTTGCTTCTGCGTCTTGTCTCTCCGGTCTTGTGTGTGTGTCTCCCTTGCTCTTTATATAGAAATTCCCTTAGGGTGACTTGGCGTGATCGATCTGTCTTAAATACAAGATATGCAATATCCTTTTGAGATCTCAATCATCCCCAAATCTTTTGCAATCCACTCTCTCATATCATACAATTGATTCAAATTGATTTCCTTTTACGCTCCATTTCTCAATCAGCTAATAACTCCTGCAAGATATATAAATAGTAATAAATTTAATCCAATATATCTCAGAATTGATACTCATTTAATTATAAAATCTGCACTTATCAAACTCTCCCACACTTAAATCTTTGCTTGTCCTCAAGCAAAAGAAAGATAATTCATTATCTAAATGAGAATGACATTGTTTTTATTTCCTAAACAAATGACAGCTTTACCACCACACTCAGATCATATTATCAAAATTTATTCAGTTAATGTCTTATAAGACTGGGTCACTAAGCCAATAGCCTTAAACAATCATAATAACCTCTTAACATTCCATGAGCAAAATCTTAGCCAGTAATAAACACAACAATAAGATTATTAGAAGAATATTATTCTACTTAATTCCTCCACAAAAATTCAAATGCCCCCAGTAAACCAAGCTTTGCAGTTAATTTCTTAGGGATCCTCATGCAGTACCGGTTACTAAGTAGGTCTAGAGAAGTCATTGGAGTTGTGTTTCTTTTTTTTTTTCTTTTTTTTTATTTCATAATAACTCACTTGAGTCCTTTCCCTAAACAAAAGTTTTACTTGGTCAACAAAGGGCATAATCTCATCTCCTAGAGGAATCAGGTATCAAAATATTCAAAACATCTCCGAGTTGTTTACAAAAATTCAATGCTCGGGGCTTAGTTGACACATTCTTTTCATTTTTATTGTTTTACTTGATAATACTCTCTAAGATGGGGATGCTCAAAGTTAAGGTCAATCTGAACAAAAACTCAAGAATTTTTTTTTTTCAAGGGAATTCTTTTCAATTGAATAAGAACAAGCAACACCAAAGAATTCATATCCCTACCCCACACATAAATCAGACAGTGAGGGATTCATATCCCTACCCCACACATAAATCAGACAGTGTCCTCACTGTTGGAACAATAAATAAAAGGAAAGGAACTAGTACTCCCCTGGTTTAAGCCGTTAACTCTGATGTAGAGTGCTCCTGCCAAAAGTCATCGAAGTGGTCATCGACGTCCTTATGTGTGACCTCATCGTCGGAATCATTGTCGTCCTCAGCTGGTTGACAACTAGTTGGGTCTATATTCTTGATGCAAAGGGCCTCGACCATCTGGGTCAGATAAGTGAGAGAGAAAGAGAAAGAAGAAGGAGGAAGGGGGTGGTTTAAAAAAAAAAGAAATGTTTTTTTTTTTTTT
This sequence comes from Acacia pycnantha, assembly GCA_025563575.1. NCBI lineage: Eukaryota > Viridiplantae > Streptophyta > Magnoliopsida > Fabales > Fabaceae > Acacia > Acacia pycnantha. The sequence continues at coordinate 518,454 of JAMWYP010000079.1, forward strand.
GGAATTTTTTTTTTTTTCTTCCAGTTGTCACGGAGGTTCCTCCTCTGTCAATGTCTCCACCATGGTAAGGCTTCAATCTCTGTTGTCTCGGATGAAACGCTTTTGGAAGAATCCCCCTGTCATGCCATCTCTTGGTTTTTTCTTGAATGGCAAATGAAAGTAGTCCTTGCGAGTGGCATCATTCAATTCTCGCCACTTCCTTCATAGTCGGTTAAGTCTCCTCTGGGGCTGCCTTATTGGTTTCACATGGTCCTCCATAAGAATTTTATGAGTGCAAAATGAAAGACTAATCCCCTTTAAATCAGATATAGACCACCCTATGGTAGTCTTGTGGGTAGTCAAAACTTTCAAGAACTTCTCTTCGTCGGTAGGGGACAACTCGGTGCTAACAATAATGGGATAAGTGTCATCCTTCCCTAGAAAAACATACTTGATTAGAAGGGAGCTCCTTTAGTTCCACCTTAGGAGTAACAGGTGGCGCATCATAATCTTTCTTCTTGACTCCTCAACTTTGTAAATGAGAATTCTCCTTTGCAGAAACCTCTTCTTCCACTTGTAACAATTGAGCAAGATCATCCTCCATAGGCTCATCTGAACCTTTTTGAAAAACTTCTTGAATGGCCTCATCAACCACGTCAACTTTGAAGCAGTCACTATTATCAGCTGGGTATTTCATGGACTGAAACACATTGTAAGTGACTTTGTCGTCATTCATTTGGAATTCCATTTTTCCTGCAGCTACATCAATTACCGCTCTAGCAGAGCCAAGAAGGGTCTTCCCAAAAGTAAAGGAATTTCAGCATCTTCCTCCATGTTAAGAACCACAAAATCCACGGGAAGATGAATTTGTCCACTTTCACAAGCACATCCTCAATGACACCTTCTGGCTTCTTAATGGACCTATCCGCCAACTGTAATGACATCATAGTAGGCTTCATCTCTTTAATTCCGAGAGCTTTTGAAACAGATAAGGGCATTAAATTAATACTAGCTCCCAGATCACAAAGTGCTCTGCCCATATTGACATTCCCTATTGCACAAGGAATGCTAAAGTCAGCCGGATCTTTAAGCTTTGGTGGCAACTTAGTTTGAATGATGGCACTACACCGCTGAGTCAATTCTATCGTTTACGCCTCTTGCAACTTATGCTTCTTGGAAAGCAAATCTTTCATGAACTTTGCATAATTAGGCATATTTTCAAGAGCTTCTGCAAAAGGAATGTTAATCTGCAATTTCTTAAAAATATCCCAGAACCTGGCATATTGTTGCTTCTGAATCTGTTGCTTGAACCTTTGGGGGTAAGGAGGTTTTGCATAAGAAGGAGTGGGAGGCTTCTTTGTAGCTATATCCTTTGGAACTGCTGCACATTACATTGCTCAACCTCTTCCTCCCCTTTCTCGGACTTGTCCTTCATTGGAGCAGATTTCTCAACCTTTGAACCACTATACCACTCCTTGTAGTTATGGCCTTACAATGCTCTTTTGAATTTACCACAGTATCACTAGGGAAGGACCCTTGGCTTCTCTCTGCTATTTGCTTTGATAACTGACTAATCGATGCTCCAAGTTTCGGATCGAAGCCCCCGATTTTGAGAGAAGAATTTGTTTCATTCTCGAAAGCTTTTGTTTCATTCTCGGAAAGCTTCGACCCCTTTATGTATTCGGTAGTGCTGAGAGTCAAGCGTGTCAAAGCCTTTTCCGGATCGGTGGTGGTGGTTTGGTGGAGCTGCCGAGGTGCTGATTGGGGTTTTAGGAGAAGTTTGGGTGAGATTTCCGGCCGAGGATTGTATGTGTTGCTATATGGATTAAACTGATTTCTAGGAGGATTACCCATGTATTTTACCTCTGCTTGTTTCTTCGATAATGAATGCTGCACACTCTCCATTAGTATGTTCCCCTTGGCAAAAATCACAAATCAAATGAGGTGAGAAGTGATAGATGATACTTGAGAAGAGGCAAGTTTGTTTAGTGAGGGAAGCTAATTCTTTGTTGGATCACCTTGTTTTGTTGGGCCAGGTTCTCATTGTGGGCCAATATTGTATTGTAAGAGTCTAGTGAAGAACTCCCTCTTTGGTTGTGGAGTAACAGTTTCATTCTCAAAAGACCCCATATCTTCAAACAACTCCAATGCTTCTTCGGGAGTTTTATTTTTAGCGTACCACCTGCGGCATTAATCATCATCCTAGAGGACGGAAGCATCCCTTTGAAGAATATCCTCACCGATCATAGTCTTGCAGCTCATGTTGTGGGCACTTCCTAAGCAACTCCTTGAATCTTTCCCACTCTTCACAATATGATCCCCATTGCCTTGAGTAAAGCAATTGATGTCTGAAAGCAGCTTTGTATACTTAGAAGAAGGGAAAAATTTCTCAAGAAACTTTGTGGTAATAATGTCCCAAGTGGAGAGACTTCCATTAGGACAAGAACGAAGCCAAGCTCCTAGTATCTCCCGAAACTCCATTCATCTTGATGGTATCACAAATTCGCAAAAAAGTCTCGATATGCTGATTAGGATCCTCTAAATCACTCCCACTAAAAGAGCTTTGTTGAACCAAGCTTATGAGAGATGGCTTGATTTCAAAATTATTTGCATTCACAACAGGATTGACGATGCTAGTTGCAGCCACGGCGGATTAAGCGTCATGTAATCGCCCATGGTACTTTTTGGAGGAGGAGGAGGAGGAGGATCTGTAATATTTTCGCCATTATAACCGGTTTAGTCTCGTACTAGAGCTAACAACCTTTCCTTTTCTCGTTTAGCAAGTTTCGGTTTCTCTTTCTTTGTCTTTTCAATTTCGGGATCAAACTGCAGCGAATTTCACAATGGTACCTCGCATAAACAGAGTATGATAACAAAAGAAAAAGAAAAATCCAATCTAGAGTTTCAATAACTACTCTTAGTGTTGAAATAAAACTAGTCCCCGGCAACGGCGCCAAAAACTTGATAGGGAAAAACTTTAAAGCCTATAAACTCCGCAAGTATACGTAGTATCAAGTAATAAAGTAGTGAGAAAAGATCGTCCCACGAGGACTAGTATTCCGACCACTAATTCGTTATTTAAGCTTTAGTTGGATCAATGAGTAATAGGAGGTGAGTTGTAACCAAACAGAATTTTTAATGAATTTAATCAAAAATACGCATTCAAGATTAAGAGTCTCAAAAGCGATTGTTTAGAAAAGAGAATTGATAGAGAAAACGTAGCTAGGGCATAGAAATCCCCTATGTTCCTTCGAGTATTTGAATTAAATCCCTAATTGACTATTATTTCCCATGATTGATGATCAATTCTCTAAAATTAGACTAAGTCCCAATGTCTTGACGCTACCTTAGTCCGTTATCTTTGAAAACAACCTAATGTCTTAGTATTGTTTGGAAAGATCAATTATTTAAACCAGAATTATAAGATCGCATAAACTCGTAAGCCTATGTCTAGGTCATGCAACTCTATGACGAATTAACGGTTCGATTAAATGCACCAACATCTCTATTGTCATACACCAACCTATGAACAATCTAAAAGGTGATCATTCTTTAAGAAAGCTTTAAGCAAAGATAATTCATTCAATCATGGAAAATAACGTTCAATCAAGAATTCAAACAAATACTCAAATTCGCATAGGGTTCATCCTCGACCTAACTACTAAAAAGACTAGCCAAGCATGGCTAGGTTAACAAAATAGAAGAAGAGAGATGAAAATCAGAATTGTTCTTGCGTCCTCTTTCTTCCTTCAGCCGTCTCCTCCTTTTCTTCCTTTGTCCTTTCTCTCTAAACCTTTGGTAAATACCGAAGTTTAGAGAGCATAAGGATGTTATTTTCTCTCGTGTGTACTTTGGTTGCTTCTGCGTCTTGTCTCTCCGGTCTTGTGTGTGTGTCTCCCTTGCTCTTTATATAGAAATTCCCTTAGGCTGACTTGGCCGTGATCTGATCCTGTCTTAAATACAAGATATGCAATATCCTTTTGAGATCTCCAATCATCCCCAAATCTTTTGCAATCCACTCTCTCATATCACACAATTGATTCAAATTGATTTCCTTTTTCTGCTCTTTTCTCAATCAGCTAATAAATCCTGCAAGATATATAAAATAGTAATAAATTTAATCCAATATATCTCAGAATTGATACTCATTTAATTATAAAATCTGCACTTATCAACCCCCTAACAACTATAAAACAAGTTAAGAGGGGAGGCATTCAAACTTTTATAGGGCGCCATCCTAGAGGTAGATTTGATAAAGAGGGGAACGGAATGCGCTTTATAAAAGTCTAAATATCTCCTTAAAATCGTAGGGGCAATAGATTCTAAAGTGGACAATATTAATAGTGAGGCGTTTTGATACTACAAAATAACTCTCTCTCTACTAAACTTGAACTTTGGGGTCCTCGGAGGTATTTTCAGTAGGGAGAAAGCGCTTGGGGTCTTCGGAGGTATTTTCAGCGGGGTGAGACCGCAGGAAGTACTCAAGGGCTTCACCAGCGATCAAGTTTGTGGCCATTCGAGTATCTGCATAACTTTCAAATTTGAAAGGCATGAAGAGAGGTGGGTGATCACTGTCAACAAACTCTTTTCCAGCTTCCACATTTCTATCCCTTGGTGCTAACATAAACGTCGTAATTGAGTACCTTGGCATTGCTACGTTACATTTCACTTGATGCTTCACATTTTCAAACCTTCCATTGCTCCGTACATACACCATTCTTAAATTTGTCAACAAAAAATAATCTTACAAATCGTTTACTAACAAAGTCTCACATGACAGTGAGATTTGAATTCACAATTATGTAGGTTGAGTCAACTTCTTATACCAATGGGACCAACCTATGTTAGCATCATTGTTTTCTAATCAAATACTCCTTCCAATCCATTTTATAAGAGCTCGATCAGAATTGTCTGAACATTTGATGAGTTTTTTTTACCATTCTTGCCTCTTATTAATTATATATATTGCTTTAGCTAAAAGGTTAATTATTACTTTATTTCTCTGTCTTACTTGTCCCTCATAAATAAGAGCATACTTAAAAAAAAATTATTTCAAACACATTTACTATTTTTAACCAATTTCTTAAACTACTTAACTCAATTATCAGACTCTTATAAATAGAATCGGATGAATACTACTTTGAAAGTTGGCCCATTAAAACTTAATTTTTTTAAAAATAATCTAAGTGCACAGTGAGAGTGAGTTTATAAGCTCACATAGTAACAATACATTAATTAAGTCTAAAGATAGATGAAGATGGGGTTTAGAAGCAAGCTCATAGGGTTGATGGGAACAAAACAATATCACACCTAATATAATGCATATATATATATATATAAAGCCCTCTAATGCACAAAGCTCATTCCAGGTGGGGTTTGAGGAAGGATATATGTATATAATGTTCACTCCAGTACCCAGTCACTCCTGGTGACCCATTATAGATACCCGAGCTGTTTTTTTCCTTGTCCTCACATCGGGTTGGACAGGAGATCGAGCCAGGTCAATACAGATCGGACCCTGAATTATATGCACAACCCTAGGTATGTGTGTGTATATATAAAGTGAGTGCATGTAAAATGATGAAAAGGATTAAATGCGATAAAATTACATGAGCAACATCCCCAATATTGATAAATAAAGTGCCAGGTGCAGGAGGGACAGGAACAGAGCAATTGGAAGGAGAATGCCAGGCTTTAAGACCACCAATTTCATCATCATCTTGAAGAACAGTTAGAAAGCCTGCATCAGTGTGCCATTGGAGTCCATAATCCCCAATTGCGTCAGGACTGAACTTGAATTTGTTTAACTTCAATTCGCATCGCCAATTCTCAAAATCCAACACTTCTTCAGGCGCAATTGATAACCCTAAAACACTCTCTTGTATCTTTTTCGCCAAGTTCACTGCTAATTCACGGGTTGCTTTCCCATATGCCTCTATTGTATGCCTGCGTTAACCACCATCACATGTATGAACATAAAACCATGATTCTCTATTGAAAACACTTAAAGTAAGAATTTTGTGCTTTACTAGACATAACGCATCTCACATGTTTACTTCGTAAAGCGGGAAATACTTAAAATAAACTAATTCCAACAAGCACTTAGCTGTGGTAATTTTTAATTGACTTGGTAAATTGTAGGGACGAAGTTGTTTCTGGATTCAATTAGTAGCTATCCAAGCAATTGACTAATATGGATTGGGGTTTTGTGTAACATCTCAATGTTTCGCTCTTGATATTGTCCGCTTTAAGACCCCGTCATCCCTCACGGTTTTAAAATGCCTCGTAAGGGGTGGTAGCTCAGGTTGATGTGCATAGCGAGGACTTTGGATCCAAGGGGTGGATTATGAAATCAAACATTGACTGAGAAGGGGAACGAAAGACTCCTTATAACAATTTGAATACGTCCCTCTCTCGACACGTTTTAAATCCGTGAGGGGTGATGGACGCCAAAGCAAGACAATATCAAAAATGAGTTGTTAGGATATTACACTTCTCAAATAGGTAGAGGATTTTATATTTTTAAACGAACTTGAGTTGAAGTTTGGGAATAAATAAAAAATTGAGTGAATGCATGTTTTGGAACTAAACGTTATATTTTTCCCTTAAAACTTTGTCGAGAGGATGCATATACTAACCTGTGTTCAGGGGGGAGATCCAACTGAGAGGAGAGGTCATTGAGAGATTGAGGGGATCCCAAGTAGATGCCCATAGTTTCAAAGAGAGGGTGGTAAGTGTATAGCCTGTGACCAGTTCCCTTAGAAGGGTCAACGTTGCGTTTCTTGATCTCTGTTGGAAGTGAAAGTACATAAATTGCCACCTCCTTCATCTCCTGCATCAAGCTTCCTGGGATATCATGGTTCACCAATCTGAAGCATCCCCATTTCTCACACACCTCTCTTAGCTTGTTGTACTCTTCTTCCTCTGGAAATTTTTTCAGGTCGATCACCGGGACGCTGCTCTCACTCATCATTTTCGCCATTTCTTTATTCTTTTTCCAAGCAATAAGGAAGAAGAATGATTCAGATATTGTTGATGGTCATTGGGATATGTATAATATATTTATACTCCACCCTGTCCTTATCATAGGGCTTCTTTTAGAAATTTTTTTGGGTCTATAATGTAAGTTATTTGGAAAGGCATTAATGCTTATATATTAGTTTCGCACTTTCGGAAGGTTGGAGCATTACAATGGTACAATGAATCCAACTTTTTGGAAATCTTGCTTGAATGGTAGTAAAATTGTTAGTCAAATTCGCGAGTTGACTTCCTAAATCTATTGATTTTACATTTCTAGCTTACAAAATCGTGACAGCTTGTATTTAAACTCTACTAGCCATAAACTCGTTAGAATATTCCATAAATATATTAAAATATATTCTAAAATTCTATAATCTAGAATTCTAATTTAGAATATATTTCTAATTTAGAATCTAGAATTCCATAATATTAGAATAGAATTAATAATTAATAATTAAATAGAATTTATTATTTTAAACTCATGAGTTTACACGTCGAGTAAATCATTTTTACCTCATAAAATTATGTTAAGTCACTCTTAAACTCATGTTAATTAGTTTGTTTTGATCATGTTTAATGACTTTACATATTAATTTTATAGAAATTTTTTTGTTGGATATAATAAATTATAAATATAATGTTGATGGATTTACTTTCAAATATTCATATTTAAAATAGATTTAATTTAAATTATTGAAATTTTTTATATTTTTATTATATACTTTTAACACCAATTTATTAATAAAAGTAAACTATTATTAGTTTACGATGATCTAAGTTTACATTCTTGTTATAAGTTTGTTTAAACTCATGAGTTTGATAATTTTAGTATTAATTCATTGTTGGACACACTTATTACAAAAAGGGGTTTTTAGACTGCCACATTTAGATCGGATATAGAGGATCAAGTCTAAAAAGTATGACCGGTGGCAGTTTCAAAAATATAAAGAATTTTTTAGAGCGTTCCTTTAATATGAGGTTTAAAAGATATTAATTAGACCAATTTCTCAAACAACCAGTCTAAAAATTAAAGTTAAAAAAATGTTGATTGCTTTTAAGACCGGTTGTTAAGAATAATTGGTCTAAAAGGTGAACTTTTAAGACCTTATTTTGATCATAACCAATCTAAAAACTTTTCATTTGAACCATATTGGTCGCGCCGAAAATTGAATTGACTTTCTTCATCTTTAGAGAGCCAGCCTCAACCTTCAATTCCTCAAACGCTTCTGCGACCATCGGCCTCAAACCATATGGCGCCATCTATTCCTCAGCGGTCACACAAGCAAAGGACACCACATCAAACGAGCATGGCAGAGGACAAGCATGACAGAGGACGACGATGGAGGAAGATCCCGAAGAAAGATGAGGACAGCGGATGACGAGCACAACGAACAAGCATGGTGGTTTCTCCTGAGGTCTGTCTTATGATCCTTATTGTTTGTATAAATTTGTTATTTCCGTTACGTTGATTGTGAAACTTTTTATCTGTGAAATTCTTCTATTTATCAGTTAACGGTAATGGATAGCAACTGATGAATTATTCTTTTGCTTTGATCAATTGCTTTTGATGAATTCTTCTTCTTCTCCTTTAACTTTTGGAATTTTCTTTTACTACCATTTAGCTGATGAATTATTCTTCTACTCCTTTAATTTTAGGATTTTTCTTTCACTACCATTTAGCCTGAGGACAGAAGCGGTATAAGTCATTGTGTTCCACATTTTGAATTTGAGATGGATGATGATGAATATCCGATGCCCACGGCTTCTTGGTTGCCTCGCCAGAAGCCCTCTGTGTAAGCTCTCTTTTAAGTTTTGCAAAATAAAAACTTTGAACTAGTTGATTTTTCCTCAGAGAGTGCTTGGTTGCTTTAATTAATAGTGAAAATTGAAACAGGCCTGAGGACGATATCATGGAGCTCTTGTGGCAAAACGACCAGGTCGTGATGCAGAGCCACAATCAATGGCCTCAAAGAAAACCGCTAACGTGATTTGGAGTTCTCAACTCGCCACTCTTGGCCTCTCGCCCTCAACCTTGTCGCGAACCTTGCCACTCTTAGATGCTTGCCAAGCTAAGCGCTCGTTGCCCTCGAACTCTCCCTCTCGTCATTGCTGACCAGTCTCGTGCTTCTTCTTCTCATATATGTTTAGACGCTTTTATAACTAGTGGTTGTGTACACAATGGGTCTTACAAGTGAGACTTTTAAGACCAATTATTTTACATAACCAGTTTTAAAAGTCTTACCTTTTAGGCCTTATATCTTAAAATAGTATCTAAAAAGTTATTTTTAAGACCGGTTTCTTAACCGGTCTTAGAAGTAATAGACTTTTTAGACCAATGGTATCAAGAATGGATCCAAAACAGTCTAAAAAGCAATTTTTGTAGTAGTGATAATCCAATAAATGCCAAGTTTTTAGCTTCTTGGAAAAGCAAAGTTGTTGCCAATACATTTTCAATTAATTTATTTCCTTTTTAGTATTAGTAAAAAGAAATGGGAACTACTGCAAATTTTTAGTATTTCCTTTTTGGAGATTTAGTATGAGCTTAGAAGTGTCTCTTATAAGTTATACAGGGTTAAGTAGCAAATCCACTCTTGAAGTATACGCCTAGGAATAATGTTTCCTTGAAAGTATTTTCAGGTTCAATGTCACCCCGGAAGTTTTAAAACATAGTAATGTTGTCATTTTTTGTTAAAAAGTTAATGGTCAACATCAATTTTTTAACGGTCAAAGTAAGTTTTTTAACATATCGAGCAATATTGCTACGTTTTAAAACTTTCAAGGTGACATTGAACCTGGAAAAACTTTGAGGGCTACATTGTTCGTAAACATATACTTCTGGGGCAGATTTGCTACTTAACCCTATGTACACATTATAAGATTTAAGAATGTTTATAATTTTTTTTTGGTTGCCCATCCAGTATCCAGAGCTTCACCCTGACTAATCTGGATTCGACCCAGGTTGCGCACTTGGCTATGGTGGGTGAGTCTCCCAACGGGGCTTTTATGTGTTCACAAGGCTCGAACTTGAGACTTTGCTTAAGCGACACAAGCCACTTACCACTTGTGCCAACCCCGTTGGTTTTTTGGTTCCCCTGACGAGGGGTGAAGTGAAGTGAGAAACTAGATTCAGACTTAAGAGCATATAGGATATCATCGAAGACGCCCCGAGACTACCACTCACACAGATCATAAGAATGTTTATAATTTAACAGTAATAGTAGGTGTATAAGAAATTTGGGATCGTAGAAATTCGCTTAAGACAAATTAAAGAATGAAAACTTGAGTTGATTGCCAAACTGATAAAGGAGTAGAGTTAGTAGTACAAGTTTAGATTTCATTTGATAGATTCTATGTAAAGCTATGAAAATAGCGCAAAAATGGGAGCAACGCTGCTTGCAACTGAATTATGAAAGAAGTAAATTGGATGCAAAGATCACTTGAAAATGAAGTGGAGACTATAACGATAGAGTAATAGTCTCGTTGAAAAATATACTTTGGCAGTAAATGGTATAATTCTAAATTATGAAATTGTCTTGTATGAAGCTATATAAATGTAATAATGTTGTTGTTGCTGTTGTTGTTGTTTTGTGTGTGTGTGTGTGGTAAATGAGGTTCGGATGATGGAATATGATCTAAGTCTAGTTACAATGACTTTTGAGAATAAATCATAACTAGTTACACTTATGAAACAAGATTGATAGTTAAAGGAATTATTATAAGGAAATTTTTTTATAAGTAATCATATTTGGGAGAACTTATAGAAAGGAAAATAGGAGAAATTTATGTCTTATTGATTATAATTTTGAATTTTGAGGACAAAAATCTTAAAATAAGGGAGAATTATAACCTCCCAAATTTTATTCCCAGAATTTAAGTAACAATAAGATGATATTTATTAAAAAGCTGGAGATTTAAAGTAAATTAAATTCATCATTTGAAGTATGAAAACAAGAGTCGAGAAAAAGAATGAAACATTATTGAAAATTGAAGGGAAAAACACTAATCAAATTAAATGGATCCCAATTATTTTTAAGGGAAAATGACAGCCAGGTCCTAAGGAACAAAAAAAATATCAAAAAAGTCTCAACCCAAAATTATATATCAAAAAAGGCCCTAGGGACCTTTTGATATTATTTGAATTGATAACAGGAATTGCTAAATTCACAAACAAAATTTAAAAATCTGGTCATTCATAACAGAAAAAGCTATATTCACAACTGAAAGTGTTATATTGACAAGAAAATTTAAACACCTGGATTTTGTTTCAAACTTAGGTCCCTAAGCGTACAGAGGTCATTCACAACAGAAAAACTAGATTCACAACAAGAAGTGTTATATTCACAACAAAATTTAAAACTTGGTCATTCACAACAGAAAAAACTATATTCACAACAAAAATTGTTATATTCACAACAGAATTTAAACACCTGAATTTTGTTTCAATACAAATAATATCAAAAAAGTCCCTAGGGACTTTTTAGGACTTTTTTTATATGTGATTTTGGGTTGGAACTTTTTTGATATTTTTTATGTTCCTTGGGACTTAGCTATCATTTTCCCTATTTTTAATGTATCAGATTATTTTTATGAAAAAGAAATACAAAATTAAAGACAGTAACTACTTGATATTGGTTTCTATTTAATGGTAATTGACTTTATCATATAATTATTTGAGTAAGAAGAATTTACTTAGGATAAAATAATTTTTTGTAAAAAATTATAAATTTGGTGGTATCAAATAAAGTATTTAAATCATTTTTCTAAAATAAAATACTGTAATTATTTTAAAGTATGTGCAAAAATAATTGAACAAATATATTATCATAACCCAATTTTAGATTTTAGTGAAGTAGTGAAATTTTTTTAATATCAATAATAATAAAAGGGAAAATAACACTCAGGTCCCAAGGAACATATATACAAAATATCAAAAAAGTCCTAACCCAAAATCACATATCAAAAAAGTCCATTGACAATAGGAAGTGCTATATTTACAACAAAATTTAAAAACTTGGTCATTCACAACAGAAAAAAGCTAGATTCACAACAAGAAGTGCTATATTCACAACAAAATTTAAACACCTGAATTTTGTTTCAAACTCAGGTCCCTAAGCGTACGGAGGTCATTCACAACAGAAAAAGATAGATTCACAACATGAAGTGCTATATTCACAACAAAATTTAAAAGTCCCTAGGGACTTTTTTTTATATTAGTTGTATTGACAACAGAAAGTGCTATATTCACAACAAGAAGTGCTATATTGACAACAAAATTTAAAAACCTAGTCATTCACAACCGGAAAAATATGGATTCACAACAAGAAGTGCTATATTCACAACAAAATTTAAAAACCTGGATTTTGTTTCAAACTTAGGTCCCTAAGTGTACAGAGGTCATTCACAACATAAAAAACTATATCTACAATAAGAAGTGTTATATTGACTTGAGTTTCAAAATGAGTCCAGGTTTTTAAGTTTTGTTGTGAATATGTCATTTACTGTTGTCAATATAGTTTTTTTCTGTTGTGAATGACCTCTGTACGCTTAGGGACCTGAGTTTGAAACAAAATTCAGGTTTTTAAATTTTGTTGTGAATATAACACTTCTTGTTGTCAATATAATTAATATAAAAAAAAGTCCTAGTGACTTTTTTGATATATGATTTTGAGTTGAGACTTTTTTGATATTTTGTATGTTGCTTAGACCTGAGTGTTATTTTCCCATAATAAAATGGAAAGAATATAATTAATTAATTAATCAATACAATATCATTAATGGTGGGGCACGTGGCCTCCCCACCATTTCATCGAATGGGCTGAGGGTATATTACCCTCGGAATCCCATTAAAGAATTGAAGATTACCCTCATTTATTCATCATTGTCGTCCTCTGCTTCTTTTCTCTCCCTCCAGCTCCGTGATTTCCGTAGCTCCGAGAGGGAGTCTTTGAGAGAGGGAGGGAGGGAGAAGCAAAGGGGGAAGAGAGTAAGAATTTGAGAGAAAGAATGAGGCAAAGTTTGGGTTCCCTCTGAAATATTTAGAGTGAGTAGTAATCTACCTTTTATTTGTTTTTTCCCCCTCCTATTTTCTAAATTTTTATGATGAAAATTTAGGGGTTGATAGATTTTGAAATTTTTGAGGTTTCTAGTTGATTATTTTGCTTTTAATGGAGTTATTTTTCCCCCTCAAATTTAATGGAGTTAATGAGGTTAGAAAGAGTTGTATGTTTTATATTTTTGTTGGAATGGTTGATTTGAGAAAACTAATGTTAGGGTTTGGTTAGTAACTTTAAGATTTATGATATGAGGTATGTTAAATACGAATTTAATAATTTATCTCAATATTGATGATTGAATGGATTGAGGCTTATGATGAAATGTGAATATTGTATAAGAGTGTGTTAAAGAAAGAGTCTCTCGAAAATATAGGAATGTTTTAAAATGAAAATAAAGATGTATTTTGGGAAATCATGTCTTTATAAATTAAGGCATTTGTATGTGTTAGTTCATAAATCAACATGGTTCATGAATTTAAAATATAGTTATAGCCTTTTAATTGAAGAGATATAGTACTTTAAGAGGTACCACTTCAATGCATCTATTCATTATCCATAAATACCCAAATTACAACACCATTTAAAGAATAAAATAAATAAGAAGCATTAGTAACCTCTTGCTAAATTACTTTATTTTCCACTAGTTTTGTCACATGTATCCTTACATGCATGATTGATTCAAACCTGGGGAGATGCCTCTTCCTATTTACTAAGGGGCTGCGGAATATCTTTTAAGGATAATGTCTTCGGATACGATTCAAACCAAGAATTTTGTTGTTTCTTTGCAGATTTCGCCAACAATTCACATGTGAATATTATTGGCATTGCTACTCTCATATCCGATATTGTTGAACATGCTTGTGTGTATGATGGGTTTTGTCCTATTGAAATTTCCCAAAACCTCATTCACCATATTCAAACATTTCAGCCGTAAGTGCTTCAAAGGAGAAAGGAAATTAAAAAGAGTTATCAATTAAATGGAATTAATATCACCTTACGTTCTATATATATTATTTTGAAAGACTTATGTTATGCATGGATGTTTATTGACGTTTTACTTGTATAATAGCACTCATATTATTTTGGTATAGTTGTAAACCTATGTGGAGCAATCAAAATTCTCATGGTACTTTAGATTTATGTTAGAGGCTATTTACAAATCATGAACCCCATTAATATATGTATTTATTTTGTTATGCTATTTTTGTATGGTGTTTTTGTGCGGTGTTCCATCCGCAATTGTTTTGACCTAGTAAACGAAATGGTTTAGTCAACCAACATGTGGTTGGTCTAGCGGAATGTGGCGCTGGATTCCCTTAAGAGGTCTAGGGTTCGAGCTGCGGTAAAACCACTCGTAATCCGCTTTGTATGGAGCTATCACGGTTGGGAGGGTCGTCCTTGCCACTGCAATACCCGGAGTGGTTGCACACTTGCCACCATTTTCTTCTAAAAAAAAAAATGGTTTAGTCATGAAATTTTTATGATAAATTTTATACAGGTGTAGCTTTCAATTGAGCTTAAAACGAAGGAATTTACACACTTGGGGCTCTTGTAATACCCTAAAAATCATACTTATGAAAAGTGTCATAATTTATTAAATTATACCTATTAAAGATAGGTGAATATGCGGTCTCAAATATTGGAAGGGAGTTGTCATAATTTTCTAGGGCATTTTCTGTTGAAATTAGAGGAATTAAAGTGCTAAAATGCCCTAGATGAACTAAGAGTCATAAAATATTGTGATAAATCCTAAGAGGCAATAAAATAATTATTAAAAATTAGAAAGTAAGTTGTCTCTAATTTTAGTAATTTATTAAATTATAACCTTGGAAAAATTAAAGGGGAAAAATCAAAAAGTATTTTGAGGGCCATAATTGACCCCATGATTTTTAATATTTTACATGGGACATAAAATACCAATGCAAGTCAAATAGTTGTGAGATAATAATTAATCCTAAATAAGAAAATTATCAAAAATTAGTAAGGGATTAATTAAGTAATTTATGACTAATTCTTTAGGAATTGAATAAGGTGAATTATATAAATAATTAGCCAATGGATTAATTGTTAATTAAGAAAATTAAAGCATAAATTAAGTGATTAAAGGAGGTTGAAAAGTCAATGTTTTGGGGGGATGTTGGCCGAAATTTTAAGAAAGAAAAACAAAAGGAAAATTGAGTGAAAGTTAAATAGAAGACTTAGTGGAGAAGTTTTGAAAAGTAGAAAGATATTTTGTATGAAAAGCAAATAGGATAAATGACCACCGATAGAAATTAAATCCTACCTTGAAATCCTTGAATTAGGTTGCTAACAACTGGACATATTATGATTCAGTGTAATTTTGTCCCGAGTTGGACATTACCTGAAGCGATTTCCGTAACCGAAGACGTTTATCCGAAAATGTTCGGCAGGCAACGGAATGAATGGAATAAAAAATTTAGTTAACCAAGATATTTCCAAAGAGGAAGAATAGACCTTCAGGGCTATGTTGCCAGATTTCTAAGATTCTTCAAGATTACGCGATTAGAACACCGAACAAGGAACTTTATCGGATGAAATCCCATAAAGCAAGTGTGACATCACTTTGATGATGTCAATTTTGAGCAAAAAGCAAGGGGGAGGTCGGCACCTAGGCTTGTGTGGTGAGGATTTGGAGTTAAGCAAAAAGCAAGATCCAATGGTCATAGATCAAGAAGAAAAAGTTGTGAATAGTGCACAAAATTTCCTATAAATAGCCCCCTTTGCCTTTGAGTTTTTGTAATACCCCAAAAATACGTATCATAATTTGGTAAAATTATACCTATAGAAAGTAGGTGAATATGAGATATCAAATATTAAGTTATAATTATTTTATTTTCTAAAGGAAAATCTCTGGGAAATTAGAGAATCTAAGGGCCAAAGTGCCAAATGACGGAAATGCCCCTAAGGGACATAAATGATTTAGGAAAATTGTGAAAAATCATAAAAGTCAGTGAAATAATTATTTGAATAATGAGAGTATGTTATCTCTAATTAGGGTAATTTAATAAATTACAAACTTGGAGAAATTGAATAAAGATATTCAAAAATTATTGTAATGACTATAATGCCCTCAAAAATTCTAAAATACTGCAGAACACATGGAAACAGAAATGTCAGTGTTATAATTATGAGGTAATGGGACATTCTAATTAAGAAAATTATCAACTAATGATAATAAAGTGATTAAGTAATTTCTAGCTAATTACTTAAGTCTGAGCAAAGGAAATTATGAAATAATTATGTAAAACTCAAAAATTAGTGGTAATTGGCTTAAAATTAGTAAAAATATATTTACTAATTAATTGGAGATTATTGTGAAAAATAGTTGAGTTTAGGTATTTTTAAGCCTAAATACAAGAATGGACCAATTAGGTAATTTTGTGAAATTTTTGGAAAAATTAAATAAATAAATGATTTAAATAATTAATAAATATTTATTAATTATTATTTTGGTCAGCGAAAATTCAAAGAAGAATGAAGATAAGATCACATTTTTAATATCTTGATATTTTGCAAAGTTTTGAATATTATATAATATAATTAAAAGTGATGAATAGTAATTTAAAAATTAAGAAACAGATCCTATCTAGAGATCTAGGAATAGGATTTCCAAAGTCAGGGTAGAATATTGATCAGTGGAATTTTATATTCCGTTAAATTCTTGCGGAAGTTAATTCTGAAGCCGTTTGTGCTTTTTCCTAATAAGACAAAATAGGGAAAAATGCATATAGGCATATTTTTGGATTTAAAGAAAATAAATTCTAACTCAACATCTAGGAATGAGTTTGAATTTATATGAACATATTTGGAATCGGTGAATTTTTGAAGAAGTTGATGATTCCAGAAATGCGTTCTGAAACCGGAAGCGTTCGGACACGTTTCTCGAGAAAACTTCAACTGGACTGTTGGAGCCCTATATGGAATCAAAATTTAGGTTAACTTGGACATTTATAGTAAGAGAGAACATGTCTTCAAAGTTGTAAATCCAGAATTTTGAGATTTCTCCGAAATTACTCGAATCGGGTACCGATCGGGGAAATTCTATCGGATCGGGCTATAAAGCAACATAAGTCACTACTTTTGGAACCATTCCATTGCAGCCACATCACCCATGTTATGTCGACCAAACATGCTCCATGGACAAGGTTTATACACCATTTTGGTCTTTTTTTCCATGGTTATAAATCAAAGGGAAAATTACAACTTTGGGCACAAAGTTGGTTTGTGAAAATTACACAACTTGCCCACTTCTTGCCTATATAAAGGCATGCCTCTCTTCACAAAGTCTCACATCCATTTCTCCTTGCCTTGGCCGAACCTAGAGGGAGAAAGAAGAGAGAGAAGCTCTGGGCAAATTTTGTATGGAGTTCTTCAACGGGTAAGTCTTTCGGGCTTTAGTTTTGAAGTTCGAGTTTTTAGTTCGGTAGTTAGTAGAATTGTTAGTTAGATCTAGAAAGTAGGGGATGAAATTCCTATACTTGTTTTTAGGCCTCATTGCATTGAAAAATATGCCTGAAGAGGTAAAAACATGGTAGGGATCGAGTCTCCGAAAAGTTGAAGCTTTTGTAGTTCTTTCAAAAGTTGGGGTTGTAATGCTAGAATAGCCTTTAAATTTTCAAGTATGATTGGATATCATATGGGAGGGCTATTTTAGTCTTTATTTTCGAAAATCAAGATGGAGTCGAAGTTCTGGCAAAATTTTGGAAAAATCGGAGCCAAAGTAACGAAGTGCTGGCGAAATTCCGCCAAATTAGGGGTATAGGGGCAAAATGGTAATTTTTACCTAAAATGCCAGTTATTGTGTCAAATCACTAATGAAAGTGATATTACTCTTATAGGACATCGAAAACTCAGATTTGCTGCCGTTACGCTGTCCGACGAGCCGTTGGACGTTTCGCCGTTTTCCGTAAACGTGCCATTTCCGTCAAAAATACAGAAGTACCATCAAACGAAGGTACGTTCGCGGCATCTTGTAATACTGACTCTGATGCTTATAGTCTGCTTATATATGGCACGGATAGTTTCATAAGCCATGGGTGGAACTCTGTTCTGGGCCATGCACAGTGACTAAGGTAATAAACTTAGATAATCACTTACACCTTTACGGGTTATAGTAAATATAATGCCGTTAGAGTTTTCCTAGCGCTACGGACACACAGGAAGATGAAGACCACGTGAAGACCGAGTAATGATCGGCCGAGAAGATTTAAAGTCGTAAACAGATAATGTACTAATCTTTATGAACAGGCGATTACGCCACTGTTATTGTTATAATCAGTTACTCAATGTTTTGTTCCGATGCTCTACTCTGATTGATGTTTTTTTTTAAAAAAAATTTGGCTCTGAAATTGGGATATTTGGCTCTGAAATTGGGATGTTACAGTTTTTCACACCATCATCTCTCAAGAATTTCGAATCTAGAGAGAAGGAAGAGAAGAAGGAGGAGTCCGGAGAAATTTGTAGCGAAGCCCTGAGTAAGTTCTTCGGTCCTTAGCTTTTAAATTCTAGTATTTTGTTCGGTAGTTTTAGTAGAAATGTTAGTTAGATCTAGGAAGTAGGAAATGAAATTCCTATTCTTTTTTTTAAGCCTCATTGCATTGAAAGATGCCTGACGAGGTAAAAATATAGTAGGGATTGAGTTTCTGAAAGTTGGGAGTCAAAGTAGCGAATCTCTGGCAAAATTTTGGAAATTAGTAAAGGTAGGGGCAAAATGGTAATTTTTACCTAAAATTCCTGTTATGATGTCAAATATTGAAAAATGTGATATTATCATTATAGGATATCTGTGATCACGTACCGCTGTTGTACCGCTGTCAAACGTACCGTTTTCCGTCAAACGTACCGTTTTCCGTCAAACGTACCAAAATACCGTCAACGAAGGTACGTTCGTGTACTAGTAACACTAACGCTGATGTTTATCGTATGCGTATATGTGCTATGTGTATGATATGCTTATATGAGGTAGCTGATAGCTTTGTGGTATGTTTATATACTGTTGGGGTACATACGTTCGCGCACTGTAACACTAACTCTGGTGTTTATTGTATACGTATATGTGATATGTTTGTGGTATGTCTATGTGTGATCGATGATGGCTCTGCTGTATATTATGTTCTGTTGATATGTTTACGTTGCTCTGGGCCACACATTTTATGTGCTATTGGGGTACGTCTGCTAAGGGCCATACGTTTGCTAAGGTCCATACGTTTGCTATGGGCCACACATTTTTATGTGCTGTTAGAAATACGTTGCTAGGGGCCACACATCTGCCTGGGGGCTTATGTGCTGTTGGGATGCGCGTGCTGTATGTGATACTTATGTTGTATGTGATACTTGTGATATGAATGTCTGTAATGCATATGTTGTATATGTAAACATGAGGTTAACCGTTACCTGAGGTCCGATTGCAATGGACTTAAGCTCTTCACATAGCTTCAGGGTCGGGAGGACCGAGGATCGAGGAGAGAGGCAAGCAGCCCGAGTAGAGACCCAATTGAAGATCTTTTCTGTTTATGTAGTTACGTTTCAGTTAAACACTCGGATCAATGTACCGTTACTGTAACCAAGCCAGACTTATGGTATTTTGAATATATATCAGTCATTCAATTGCTCCGTTGCTCTACTCTGATGATTTGAAATGATGTTTTGATGAAAAAAAAGTATACTACTTTTAAAAATGGGATGTTACAGCTCTCATGAAAAACAAAATCATATTTACAAAGTTTCTGGGCGCTAAAGCTGAGCCATTTTAGAAACACATAAAACTGTATTTATTAAGCTATTATCTAGTCTTAATTATTATTTTTCCTACAAAAAGACTCCCCAAAGAAGACAATGAGACAAGAATAATCTGGAAATGATTTTTTCAGATTTAGTAATATTTTTTTAAAAAAAATGAATGATTTTTTTAAAAGTTTCAACAACATTTTCGGAAAAAGAAATAGTTTTCGAAAATTCAGCTTTTCGACAATTCTTAGTATTCCTTCAACCTTGAGAGTTAAATTGAGATAAGTATGAATAACATTAGTAGGAAATTTAAGGTGTTACACTACTCACTCAGAATGATTCACTGTTTATCTCATTAATGATAATATTTAATGCATTAAATATGTAATGTCATGTAATCATAGGTTTTTAGAAGAAGCAGTGGATCTTTCTAAGATAGCCTAGTTCATTCATTGGCTTCCAAGAAATGTACGTCAATTAAGTTCAGGCTTCTTGGCAATGCTAAGTTGTTGCCAGCAAAATGTTAAACATATTTATATTTTATTTTTTAGTATTAGTTAAGAATAATGGGAACACTACTACAGATTTACTCATGTGTATAGATATATATAGACCTTTAATAATTGACTGTTACATATAAACCCGTCAAGTTTGTTTATCAAAGACTTGGAGTATTATAATTCTTACAATTTTACACTTTTTTTAATAATAAGTCAGAATGTTATAATATAAATAAGACAAGAGTTCAACAAAATAGAAAAAGAAACAGGACAAGAATTCAATTTAGCAAATCGAAACAGGAGGGGATTCTATGCTAAATGTAATGAAACACCCAAGAAATCTTTAAGCATGAATGGTAGATTGTGGCTACGGTATATACTATATAGAAGACTAAGAAAAATAAAAATATAATAATTATTATAAAGCAAGTTAACATTTTATTGATAATGAACTTTTATTTTAATAATATAATAGAGATAAAAAAAGAGACAAGTGGCCCCTATATTCTAATCAAAACATATGGGTCTAAAGCGCAAAAGCCGATTTGTCTCTTTTATTATCTTTCTCTAAGTTCATCATATAAGATACTTTAAATATTAAGAGACACCCAAGAACAAGTTTAGAATCGTTGAATGTGCAACATCTCATCACCTTTTTTTCCGATATTATATGCTTTAGAGCCTCATTACCCCCTAACAACTATAAAACAAGTTAAGAGGGGAGGTATTCAAACTTTTATAGCGCGCCGTCCTAGAGGTAGATTGTGAAACCCCACATTGATAAAGAGGGGAATGGAATGCGCTTTATAAAAGTTTGGATATCTCCTTAAAATTGTATGGGCCATAGACTCTAAAGCGGATAATATCAAGAGTGAGGCATTTTGATGCTACAAAATAACTCTCTCTCTACTAAACTTGAACTTTGGGGTCCTCGGAGGTATTTTCAGTAGGGCGAAAGTGCTTGGGGTCTTCGGAGGTATTTTCAGTGGGGTGAGACCGCAGGAAGTACTCAAGGGCTTCACCAGCGATCAAGTTTGTGGTCTTTCGAGTATCTGCATAACTTTCAAATTTGAAAGGCGTGAACAGAGGTGGGTGATCACTGTCAACAAACTCTTTTCCAGCTTCCACATTTCTATCCCTTGGTGCTAACAGAAATGTCGCAGTTGAGTACCTTGGCGTTGCTACGTTACATTTCACTTGATGCTTCACATTTTCAAACCTTCCATTGCTCCATACCTACACCATTCTTAAATTTGTCAACAAAAAATTATCTTACAAATCGTTCACTAACAAAGTCTTAATTACATGACAGTGGGATTTGAATTCATGATAATGTAGAGTGAGTAAACTTCTTATACCAATGGGACCAATTAACCTATGTTAGCATCATTTTTTCTAATCAAATACTCCTTCTTATCCTTTTTATAAGAGCTGGATCAGAATTGTCTGAACATTTGATGAGTTTTTTTACCATCCTTGCCTCTTATTAATTATATCTTATTAATTATATATATTGCATTAGCTAAAAGGTTAATTATATTTATTTTATTTATCTCTCTTACTTGTTCCTCATAAATAAGAGCATACTTAAAAAAAATTTATTTAAGACACATTTACTATTTTTAACTAAATTTAACCAATTTCTTAAACTACGTAACTCAATTAGCATACTCTTATAAATAGAATGGGATGAATACTACTTTGAAAGTTGGCCCATTAAAACTTAATTAGATTCTAAATTATATACACTCACGAGAGCATTAAAAACAATGTTTTAAGAACTATACGGCACATTGAACTAGAAATATCACTAGATCAATTCATCTGATCGATGATGCAATAATTAATTTTTTTAAAATAATCTAAGTTCACAGTGATAGTGAATTTATAAGCTCACATAATAACAATAAATTAAATAAGTCTAAATATAGATGAAGATAGGGTTTAGAAGCAAGCTCATAGGGTTGATGGGAACTAAACAACATCACCTAATATAATGCATAAATATAAAGAGAAAAAAAAAGGTGATGTAATGCACAAAGCTCATGCTAGGTGGGGTTTGAGAAAGGATATATGTATATAATGTTCATTCCAGTACCCGGTCACTCCTGGTGACCCATTATAGATACCCGAGCTGTTTTTTTTCCTTGTCCTCGCATGGGTTGGACAGGAGATCGAGCCAGGTCAATACAGACCGGACTCTGAATTATATGCACAACCCTAGGAATATGTGTTTGTATATAAGGTGAGTGCATGTAAAATGATGAA
Source organism: Acacia pycnantha (assembly GCA_025563575.1). NCBI lineage: Eukaryota > Viridiplantae > Streptophyta > Magnoliopsida > Fabales > Fabaceae > Acacia > Acacia pycnantha. The sequence continues at coordinate 541,021 of JAMWYP010000079.1, forward strand.
AAGGATTAAATGCGATAAACTTACATGAGCAACATCCCCAATATTGATAAAGAAAGTGCCAGGTGCAGGAGTGACAGGAACAAAGCAATTGGAAGGAGAGTGCCAGGCTTCAAGACCATCAATTTCATCATCATCTTGAAGAACAGTTAGAAGGCCTGCATCAGTGTGCCAATGGAGTCCATAATCCCCAATTTCCTCAGGACTGAACTTGAATTTGTTTAGCCTCAATTCGCATCGCCAATTCTCTAAATCCAACACTTCTTCAGGCGCACTTGATAACCCTAAAACACTCTCTTGTATCTTTTTCGCCAAGTTCACTGCTAATTCATGGGTTGCTTTCCCATATGCCTCTATTGTATGCCTGCGTTAACCACCATCACATATATAAACTTAAAACCATGATTCTCTATTGAAAACACTTGTAGTAAGAGTTTTGTGCTTTAGGAGACATAAATCATCTCACATGTTTACTTCATAAAGCGCGAAATACTTAAAATAAACTAATTCCAACAAGCACTTAGCCGTGATAATTTTTTATTGACTTGGTAAATCGTAGGGACCAAGTTGTTTCTGGATTCAATTAGTAGCTATCCGAGCAATTGAATAATCTTGATTGAGGATTTATGTAACATCTCAATGCCTCGCTATGCTCTTGATATTCTCCGCTTTAAGACCCCATCATCCCTCGCGGTTTCAAAACGCCTCGTAAGGAGTGGTAGCTCAGGTTGATGTGCCAGCGGGGACTTTGGATCCAAGGGGTGGATTGTAAAGTCTAACATCGGCTAGGGAGGGGAACGAAAAACACCTTATAATAATTTGGATACCTCGCCCCTCTCAACACGTTTTAAATCCGTGAGGGGTGACGGACCCCAAAACAGACAATATCGAAAAGGAGTTGTTAGAATATTACACTTCTCAACTAGGTAGAGGATTTTATATTTTTAAACGAACTTGAGTTGGAGTTTGGGAATAAATCAAAAATTGAGTGAATGCATGTTTTGGAACTAAAAGTTATATTTTCCCCTTAAAACTTTGTCGAGAGGATAGGATGCATATACTAACCTGTGTTGAGGGGGGAGATCCAACTGAGAGAAGAGGTCATTGAAAGCTTGAGGGGATCCCAAGTCATAGATGCCCATAGTTTCAAAGAGAGGTTGGTAAGTGTATAGCCTATGACCAGTTCCCTTATATTTAGAAGGGTCAACGTTGCGTTTCTTGATCTCTGGTTGAAGTGAAAGTACATAAATTGCCACCTCCTTCATCTCCTGCATTAAGCTTCCTGGGATATCGTGGTTCACCAATCTGAAACATCCCCATTTCTCACACACCTCTCTTAGCTTGTTGTACTCTTCTTCCTCTGGAAATTTTTTCAGGTCGATCACCGGGACGCTGATCTCACTCATCATTTTCGCCATTTCTTTATTCTCTTTCCAAGGAACTAAGGAAGAAGAATGATTCAGATATTGTTAGTTGATGGTAATTGGGATATGTCTAATATATTTATACTCCACCCTGTCCTTATCGTAGGGCTTCTTTTAGAATTTTTTTTTCGTGTATAATGTAAGTAATTTGGAAAGGCATTAATGCTTGTATATATATTAGTTTCTCCCCAATAAGAAATGCTTGAATGTGAATCCATTTGCAACCTTTGGTAATCTTGCTTGAATGGTAGTAATTCATTTTCGGATAATCCAATAAATGCCAACTTCATGGTACAATGAAACCAACTTTTCGGATTATCATGAAAGGAAAAAAAACAAAACATTCGGAAGGTTGGAGCATTACAATGGTACAATGAATCTAACTTTTTGGAAATCTTCCTTGAATAGCAGTAAAATTGTTGTTAAACTCGCTCGCGAGTTAACTATCCGAGTTTACTGGTTTTACGTTTTTAGTTTACAAAATCGTGACAGCTTGTACTTAACCTCTGCTAGTCATAAACTCGTTGAAACTCATGAGTTTACACATCAAGTTTATCATTTTTATGTTTTTACCTTACAAAATTATGTCAAGTCACTCTTAAACTTGTGTTAATTAGTTTGTTTTAATAATGTTTAATTACTTTATATATTAATTTTATAGAATTTTTTTGTTGTTGGATATAATAAATTATAAATGTTGATGGATTTACTTTCAATTGTTGATATTTAAAATATATTTAATTTAAATTACTGTCATTTTTTATATTTTTATTATATACTTGCAACACTAATTTATTAATAAAAGTACATTATTATGAGTTTACGATTCGAGTTTACGATCTAAATTTACATTCTTGTTATGAGTTTGCTTAAACTCGTGAGTTTGATAATTTTAGTAGTAATTCATTGTTGGACACACTACTACTAAAAGGGGCTTTTGGACCACCACATTTAGACTGGATATAGAGGATCAGATCTAAAAAGTATGACTGGTGGCAGTTTCATAAATATAAATAACTTTTTAGACCAATTCCTTTAATATAAGGTCTAAAAGATATTAGTTAGACCGATTTCCCAAACAACCGGCTAAAAAGTTAAAAAAAAATGTCGATTACTTATTTTGATCGGTCTAAAAGGTGAACTTTTAAAACTTTATTTTGATCATAACCGATCTAAAAGATTTTCATTTGAACCATTTTCGTCGCGCCAAAAATTGAATTGACTTTCTTCATCTTCAGATTGCCTGCCTCAACCCTCAATTCCTCAAACGCTTCTCCGACCATCGGCCTCAAACCATATGGCGCCATCTATTCCTTAGCGCTCACACAAGCAAAGGACACCACTTCAAACTAGCATAGCAGAGGACGACGATGACGAAAGATCTCGAAGAAAGATGAGGACGGCGGATGACGAGCACGACGGTTTCTCCTGAACAGGTATTGTTTGTGTAAATTTCTTATTCCCATCGATTGTGAAACCTTTTATCTGTGAAATTCTTCCATTTATCAGTCAACGGTAATGGATAGCAACTGATGAATTATTCTTTTGCTTTGATCAATTGCTTCTGATGAATTATTCTTCTTCCTCTTTAATTTTAGGAATTTTCTTTTACTACTGTTTAGCTGATGAATTGTTCTTCTTCTCCTTTAATTTTAGGAATTTTCTTTTACTACCATTTAGCTCTATGACAGAAGCGGTATGTATCATTGTGTTCCACATTTCAAATTTGAGATGGATGATAGAACAAATTTCGAGGACGAAATTTTATTTAACAGGGGGAGAAATGTAATACCCGGATAAATAAAATGACTAGTTTGATGAGTGAATATGTGGTATCAATTTCTGTGTTTTATTTAGCATAATTTTGAAGGAAAATTTCTTGAAAACTAGGAAAAAAATGATAATGTGTCGAAAATTACCAAAATGCCCCTGTGGTGCATAAATGGTTTAAGGAAATTATGAAAAATCCTAAAAGGTAGTAAAATAATTATTAAAATTGAGAGAGTATATTGTCTCTAATTTTGGTAATTTAATAAATCATAAACTTGGAAAAGTTAAGGGAGAAGAATCATAAAGTATTTGGAGTTCGTAACTGACTCCATAATTATTGATAATTTACATGGGAGATAAAATAGCAATGTCAGTGCAATTTTTGTGAGGAAATGAGTTATTCTAATTGAGAAAATTATCGAAAATTAGGGGGTAATTAATTAAATAATTATTGGCTAATTATTTGGGCTTAAACAAAGGAAAATCCACAGATAATTATGTAAAACCCTATAATTAGTGGTTTATGGCTAGAATTAGCATAATATATATTTTCTAATTAATTGGAAAGTATGAAGAAAAGTATATGAGATTGAGTAATTTTAAGCCTAAAAATGTAACATCCCAAATTTTGGGTTTAAAGACTGGAGAATTAACCTATTTTTGGGAGACTTCTAAGCCCTGTTTATGAGGAGTGACATATAAGTCAATATGTCATATGAATTATTTTGAATAAAGTCAAGGAATATTTTTCTTTAATTTTGAAGAAAGAATTATTTGAATTTTAATGGGTCAATATTAGAAAGAAAAGGAAATGATTTGGCAGATAAGAGAATGTTGTTGGAATAGCAATTGGATGCAAACCCTTCACTGCCTTAATTTCAGTCATCACACATATATTTCCATTTCTCATCTCCTTCGGTAAGACTCAAAGCTGAAGCATTTCGCCCAGCATAACATATAGACTCCCTCTATTCATTTAATCTTCACTTCGGCCCAAACTCCCTCATCACTTATTATCTCATGCAGCCCATATACTCAACACTTCAACTTATTATTAATTTGTTATTTGGATAGCCAAGACAAAACGGATCCTCCCTACTTTATTAATATCCATTTCGGCCAGAGAATAAGAGATCACAGCCTATGCGCCATATATTGTCTCATTTATTTAATCCCACTACCCATTATAATACACTTCGGCCCACACCAAACCGAGAAGGAGAAGCAGTGCGACAACACACACACACACTCCTATTTCAAGTATCAACCGACACCTCACTGTTTCCGAGCTCCCATACTCCATTAAGCCTCTTGAAAATCAGCGCTTTTAGCAACCCATGCTCCACGGTTTCTCTAGTGGATTCAGCATGTCAGCGCATACGTGCTCCCTCACTTAATCATTCAGACAGAACCATCTCTCATTCTCATTCTTTTCTTCTGCAGAAGCGAGAGTGAGAGTCCGAAGAACGTGTGACACAGAAACAGAAATGAGAATGGATAGTGAGAGACCGAGCATGAGCTGAATATTTGGAAGGAGAAAGAGAGCTTCAGCCATTCTCATTTCTCCTGCTCTGATTAGAAACTAAAAAGCAGTGTGACCGAGACTGAAACATAGAACACATAAAAAATTAGAGTGTGAGGCGGCTGTCATAGTGATAGACCGTGGAGTTAGAGAAGAGGAATGAGAAAGAAGCACCGAAGCACACATGCAAAGCTAGGATCCAACTAAGGTGAAGGAAAAGTAACGTGGTGTTACTTCTGCATGTTGCTTTGTACTTGGGAGCTGAAGCAGAGACAGTTTTACCATGTTTCACGTATGAAAGTGATCTTTGAGCAATGTAGAAACCAAAGGAGGAGGAGCTGGAACTTGCAGAAACTAATCAAGGTAAGTCAATAAGCTTCATTCTTTCTAGTTTTGCAAATCCTACACGATGGGTTCTGCATTTGAAGCTTAGAAGTTATGGCTAATTTCTGCACGTTGAAACTCTGTTTTTATGGAGTTGAAACAGAGTCAAAAGACGGACGCTACAGTAAATTCGTAGATGAACAGTAATACCCTGTAGCAATTAAAGTTACTGTATCATCTGTTGTTGTTCTGTTTGAAGCACCTATTTTTAAGTAAGGCAAAAATATGGCAAACGAACTCCTTTTACCCTGAAATTTTATGGAGATTTAGTACACATCTTAATCTTTAATATGAGCCAAAGAACACCCAAATCGGATGTGTACAATGGAAATTATGAATTTCCAAAGTTAGAAGTTAAAAACTGGAAAATGGTGTTTTCCAGGAATGAACAGTGTGTTTTGGGCTCTATTTTGAAATGGTAAACGATTGAGTTTTGCCATGAAAATTTCCATATAAATAGTAGTCACATAGATCTTTAAGTTGATAGGTCACAAGCCTCATTTGGAGCTGTATCCAAAGAGATACAAATTTTTGAAATTGGCCTATTAACGTGGAAGTATTTTCTGGACAGAGAAGGATGAACAAAATTCTGGGATTGACTCAGATGCTAATAAGCCTAGTGATTATTTTTCTACGAAACTAGACTCAGTTAGTGACACAGAGAATTTTGAACCACCCCAATCGGAGTTCTATGGAATTAATTACATATTTTTGAAATTTGGCCGAAATGCTGGCAGCTTTTAGCTACCATGCGAAATTAAGAAAGAAATGGCCAAAAGTAATAAGAATAAACTCCAAGGGTGTAAATAAGCCTATGAGGTTAAAATAGCCCATTAGGTATTCAATAACCATGGCTCTAATAATATGAATGTGTGTTTAGGGCCATGAGAAGTCAAGAGAAAGAAAGAAGAAGAATAAAAGATGTTTCAAGCAACTCTGTAGTTGAAAGAAAAGGTACAAGCGGATTGTGCTCCTCAAGCTAGGGTTAAGCTTGGAATTGAGGTAACCGGGGTTAATTTATTTTATATGCTTGTTTTGGACTGTAAGGTATTTCCTAAATGTTATATATATATATATATATATATATATATATATATATAGACACACACACACGCACACACACACACACTATATGTATGTGTTTTGAGAACTTATGTGTATGTTGAATATAAAATTATTTAGAGAAGCAGCATATTTTCCAATGTGTGAATTTAAATGTTTATTGCTATTGTTGAGGTTGTTGTTGCGGTATTTTCTAAGTTTTATTTTTGTATACTATATGTATGTGTTTTGAAAAATTATGTGTATGTTGAATATAAAATTATTTCAGTAGAGCTGTATATTTTCCAATATGTGTATTTAAGTGATTATTGCTATTGTTGAGGTTGTTGTTGCTATGATATATATGATGCTTGTTGTGAATTTATGTACGGAATAATAATAGTGGTGTAAAATGTTTTTGAAAATTTTAATGTTAGTTTATTTTATTTTATTGTGGGTTATGTTGAGTTGTGGGGGAGAGATTTAGGGTGAATGTGTGCCCATCGGCTCTCTCATTCCTGGCCCGGAATTTGAGTTGAGTGTTTTGGGCGGACACCTCCCTGTTACGGTATATTGTTGGTGACATGGGAGGGGACAGTATTCTTGAAGTGACTAGCTAACCTTGGCCGGGTATACTAGCACTGATAGGCTGTACCACGTCCAGAAGATATAAGGAGGAATTGTATATAAGGAGGAATTGTGCCCATCGGCTCTCTCATTCCTGGCCCGGAATTTGAGTTGAATGTTTTGGGCGAACACCTCCCTGTTACGGTATATTGTTGGTGACATGGGAGGGGACAGTATTCTTGAGGTGACTAGCTAACCTTGGCCGGGTATACTAGCACTGATAGGCTGTACCACGTTCAGAAGATATAAGGAGGAGCAGGATGGATGAGTGGGGATGGTTCTAATTGTATGGGTCATTGTGTATTTTTGTTCTATTCATTATTATGTTCTAATTGTTATGGGTTATTGTGTATTTTTGTTCTATTCATTATTATGTTTTAATTGTTATGGATTATTGTGTATTTTTGTTCTATTCATTATTATGTTTTAATTGTTATGGATTACTGTGTATTTTTGTTCTATTCGTTATTATTGTGTAATGTTCTAGTTATTAAATAATTTTATTATTATGTTAACAAACCTGTTTCTCTGACTTGCAATCTGTTCCTGTATATTTTATAAATTAATTCTGGTTACGGGGACATTATGTCTCACCCCGTGGTTATTAACATTTTTCAGGCGACACCTCTAATCTCACTAGAAATCAAGGGAAGCAGCCAGAGGCGTAACAATTGTGAAATTGTAGGCCTCTTTTGGTATTGTTGTGATATTGATTTATATATTGCCATTCTAGGGCCCTCATATTTTGAAATACTGCATTGACTATTTTTGGATGACTGTCTATTTTCCAAAGGCCTTTTTATATGCATTGTCATATTATGGTGGATCTACAATCGTACCTTGTGCGAAAATTGTTTTGTATAGACCCTTTGTCATGGGGTTAGTGCTATAACACTCTTGGGCTGTTTATTCTTCTGTTCGATAATTGTGCCCGAGTTATGATTTCTGTAAAGGGTTTGTGGGAAAAGTTTGTACCCTGGACCCGAGATTTATGTAAGGGGATTTGTAGGCGGTGATTGTGCCTTGGATCCCGGGTTTGTGGGCGGTGGTTGTGCCCTGGGCCCTAATATGTGTGTTATAAAATATTCTTCATAATTATGAGTTACTAAAGAATTTTTGTGTGATTAACATGGTAAACTGTTGTTGTGGGAAAGGGTCTTTTCACTTGGTATTCAGAGCCCTGTGTTTGTGTTTTCTGGCCCTGTTGTGCATTGCATTTAGAGTATGGCAATATATAATCTTTACACACCTGCTTCCCTGTTGTGTTTTGTTTTGTTCCTTGTTCTTTTTGTTTTCCATCTCCGGTGGGTTTTACCCTTAGGTGGGGAGAGATGGTGAATAAAGGCATACAAAATACGGTGATAACCTGTGTACAGTCATCAATAACAACGGCAACCGAGGCTGAAATGTTGCGGCATAAATAGACCCGCACAAGGGAAGAACGGTTGAGAAGACTCGAGGAAGATAGAATCAGTTAAGGGACGAATCTGGAAGCAATAGTCATACCCGAGAGGTTCCTGTAGAATCAGAGGAAGAAAATACTGTTTATTCTAAGGAGACAATTCCGAATCCACCAAGCTTTGAACCGGAAGAGTCGATAGAACGAAGGATTGTTCCAAACATGCTTTCAGAATGGAAATATTTAGATCGGTTCCATCCTGAGACCTTCTCAGAAGGATTACCAGCAGAGGCTTTAGAGATAGACAAAGTGGCAGGATAAGGATTATATTGTTACTTCTAGGGCTTCTGACATGGAGGTAGGATATAATTAAATCCCCATTCTGTGTTACAGGAATATTTAGGGTAGTTATACTAATAAATTGTTATAGTATGACCTAGATCCTATAAGAACCTGGAGGTTAAGCGTACTTAGGCAAGAGAAACCTCGGGATAGGTGACTTCCTGGGAAGTGTCATGGAAATTTGTAATTATTTGATGCAAACCTGAATAGCTTGAGTTGTGATTCTTAGGGAGGCCAAAGGAATATTGGAATGATTACGGATAGGCTTGAATTTGAATTAACTAAATTAGAGCTTAGGTCGAAATGTAATTAAGGTTGCTTTAATGTTCTAATACCTAAGAGTATGAACCCCATTAATGCGATTGATACTGTGTTGTCAGCAATGCTTTGAGTATGATTGATGGTTATCTTGGGGGTGAACGGATGATGTTTAGAATAGGCCCTTATGATATTGAGGATCGAAAAGGGAATTAGAACCTTGTGTATTGTGTTTTTGGTTATGAGAAGGACATTTGAATGTTTCGAGGTGTAGACTAGGAATGAGAATTATGATCCTAGTTTGTATATTGGGTATTGTTGAGGCAATATGATTTCGTGGCTCAAACAATGTTTTAGGATGTGAATTTAATAATTATTGTCTATTGGGATTGTTTGAGGATAGTGTCTGAATGTTGTAAGCTATGAATCATTATGTTTGTAGCATGATTATTGGATATGGTCGAGGTTTCAGTATTTGGTTAATGAACTTAAGAATCAGATTTGATAACGAGAGATTCTTTAGGTATTTGTTTGATCTGAATAAATTAAGGCACTAGAGTGTAGTAACCATGTGTATGAGGTATTTGGAGGTTACTAGTTAGTAGGGGATGATTTTAATTTTATGATATTTTTCCTTAGCAAGAATAAGTACCTGTTGTCGAGAATAGATCTTTTACTAGATCAGCTAGTAGGTTCATCAGTATTTTCAAAAATTGATCTAAGATCGGGTTATCATCAGTTGAGGATAAAAGCAGAAGACATTCCGAAGACCGCTTTTCGTATCAAACATGGCCATTATGAATTCTTTATTATGCCTTTTGGAGTGACTAATACGCCAGCAGTGTTCATGGACTATATAAATCAAACATTTAGACCCTATTTGGATCAATTTGTGATGGTATTCATGGATTATATTCTTATATATTCAAAGAGTGAAGAGGAACACCGAGAGCATCTTCAAATAGTCCTGTAAATTCTGAGAGAGCACCACTTGTATACGAAGTTGAGTAAATACAAATTTTTGGATGGCTAGACAAATGTTCGAAAGTTGAGTAGTCAATCTGTAAATCATCTTCAACCGTAGGTTCTTCTCCTTTTTGTAGATATATTTTCAGTGTTGATTGGGAATGAGCCATTGAGGGGTTCATTTCGAGTTTCAGCCCATTCTAAACTGCATGAAAAAAGGGTTAGTGGTTTTTGCTAGATTGGATGTGGGGATCCTTGGTGGAGAAGGTTTAGTAGACTCCATGAGTTCGGCCATGTTACGACATCTTTTGACAGGTCGCCTTGATGGACCTGCTTCAAATACTTTGTGGTTTGGGATCAAAGAAGTCGAATCTTGAATCTTTGGGGATGGATGGGGTATATTAGCCCCTGGAGGAGAAGTAGGAACCTGAAGCAGCGAGGTAGAAGGAGGAATGTACACCTCTAAAGGATCAAAAGAAAGTAGAGAAGAATATGAAGATGGAGTATTGTTAGACAAGTCAGCCAATAGGTTAAGCTGATCATCATAATATAGAGCTTCAAGATAGGAAGGGATGTATGAATCAGATACGGGAATGTAGTTGCTTGGACCGGCCGTGTTTAAAGATAATGTGAGAGAATAAGAGAAAGTTATGAACTAAAGAGAAGACTTGTCTGTTGAAATTTATGAGTAGAATGAAAATGTGTGAATGTGTCTCTACTTATAGACGATTGATATTATTACCGTTAATTTTCTGTCCGTTGGAATATTTTACCGTTGTAAATTTTCTGTCCGTTGGAAAATTTTACCGTTGTAAGTTTTTGTTCGTTTGTTATTTTTGGGAATAATGTTGGTTTTGTAGAACCCCGAGTTTGAAACTGAGTTTTCAACTGTGTTGTGGTAAGTCAGTATAAACTAGGAAGTGATCTTTGAGCAATGTAGAAACCAAAGGAGGAGGAGCTGGAACTTGCAGAAACTAATCAAGGTAAGTCAATAAGCTTCATTCTTTCTAGTTTTGCAAATCCTACACGATGGGTTCTGCATTTGAAGCTTAGAAGTTATGGCTAATTTCTGCACGTTGAAACTCTGTTTTTATGGAGTTGAAACAGAGTCAAAAGACGGACGCTACAGTAAATTCGTAGATGAACAGTAATACCCTGTAGCAATTAAAGTTACTGTATCATCTGTTGTTGTTCTGTTTGAAGCACCTATTTTTAAGTAAGGCAAAAATATGGCAAACGAACTCCTTTTACCCTGAAATTTTATGGATATTTAGTACACATCTTAATATTTAATATGAGCCAAAGAACACCCAAATCGGATGTGTACAATGGAAATTATGAATTTCCAAAGTTAGAAGTTAAAAACTGGAAAATGGTGTTTTCCAGGAATGAACAGTGTGTTTTGGGCTCTATTTTGAAATGGTAAACGATTGAGTTTTGCCATGAAAATTTCCAGATAAATAGTAGTCACATAGAGCTTTAAGTGGATAGGTCACAAGCCTCATTTGGAGCTGTATCCAAAGAGATACAAATTTTTGAAATTGGCCTATTAACGTGGAAGTATTTTCTGGACAGAGAAGGATGAACAAAATTCTGGGATTGATTCAGATGCTAATAAGCCTAGTGATTATTTTTCTACGAAACTAGACTCAGTTAGTGACACATAGAATTTTGAACCACCCCAATCGGAGTTCTATGGAATTAATTACATATTTTTGAAATTTGGCCGAAATGCTGGCAGCTTTTAGCTACCATGCGAAATTAAGAAAGAAATGGCCAAAAGTAATAAGAATAAACTCCAAGGGTGTAAATAAGCCTATGAGGTTAAAATAGCCCATTAGGTATTCAATAACCATGGCTCTAATAATATGAATGTGTGTTTAGGGCCATGAGAAGTCAAGAGAAAGAAAGAAGAAGAATAAAAGATGTTTCAAGCAACTCTGTAGTTGAAAGAAAAGGTACAAGCGGATTGTGCTCCTCAAGCTAGGGTTAAGCTTGGAATTGAGGTAACCAGGGTTAATTTATTTTATATGCTTGTTTTGGACTGTAAGGTATTTCCTAAATTATATATATATATATATATATATATATATATATATATACTATATGTATGTGTTTTGAGAACTTATGTGTATGTTGAATATAAAATTATTCAGAGAAGCAGCATATTTTCCAATGTGTGAATTTAAATGTTTATTGCTATTGTTGAGGTTGTTGTTGCGGTATTTTCTAAGTTTTATTTTTGTATACTATATTGCTGAAATAATTAACAACATTGTCACAAAAAGTAACATGGCCTAGAAAGTTTATTTCCGACAGCCAACACCCACATTTTTTTCCTTTAAATCTAGTAAAGAGTTACATCTTTCTCTAGTACACACACTACTGATCGACTTTATTCTTTGCATTTCTCTTCTTATTTCTGAACAGATGAGGACGTCGTCAAACAACGCCTCTATTTCCCTACCTATGCGTTTGAGAGAAAATTTTGTTCTGGTATTCTATGAACAAGATAGGGGCATTTAGTTTGGTAGACACCATAAGAGATTTCAAAATGCCCGTACTTAGTCCTGAAAACCATTTTCAAAACAATGCTAGTTTCGATTTGCAGCTGGGGTGTTCTGATCATTAGTTGATCTTAAACATAGGAATTAGATATTTGGGTGGATTGTCAAAAGAAAGTGGTATTTGTTTTTTACAATTACTTCGTTCTACTGACGGTAGTGGATACAAGTCACAAACTCTTGTTTTCCTTTAAGAATGTTACCAGGAATTTCTTTGGTGGTACGTTGGTTTGAAATAAACTTTGTTCTTTGGTAGTTCTCCGAGTTGCTTTCTCAGCTCCTATCTTTCATTCGATGTCAATTGATACAGCGCTTTTGATGTAACTCCTTTGTTAAGCATCTATTTAATAGTGAACTTTGAACTTCTCTTTCTAAGGTAATTTGGTAAGATTATCAGTGATTTCATTTATGACTGAGCTATTTTTGAGTAAGGATTTGGCCTCCACGTTAATTCTATCTCTGCTTGTGGGAATGATATATTCTCATTGACACCGTTCTTCATTACCGCTAGTTTAACACAATTAAGAATGTCGTTGACATTGTGAAGTAGTAATAAGATCTATATTATATTCGTAACTTGGTTTCAGACATGCTTCATAAGCTAAAGAGTTTACACCTAATCACACCTAATGGTGTAGCTACTACATATGTATGCATCCCAAAAGGATCCATACAAGCATAAAAAATACATGATCGATTTAGCACCCGGATCGGTTTATATCTGACATAGATTTTTACTGAGCGTTAGCATCTTGGACCATTCCTGGAGATTCTCCGGCCTCCACCTCACGTGATGCCATCATCTGGCCTGAGTTCTGTAGCCCTAACTTCGCAGCTTTCAAAGGACAGTGAACACTGATGTGTCCAGGATGACAGCACTTGAAGCATAACAGCTTCCCATTGCAACTAGTTCCTTGGTGGTGCCTTCCGTGCGCGGAACAGTCCTTGATAATGTGTCCCGGTTCCTGACATTTGTAGCACACCCGTTTCCTATTACATAGAACATTGGGATGGTAGTTCCCACAAATTGAACACGGTAGGAGTCTCGGCATTTTTGGATAGTTCTGCTTTTTAGTCTGAACTATCTTCTTCCCCTTTCCTTGGTAGTTGACCCCAGGTAACTTCCTTTTCAGTATGGGGCTTTTGTGGCTAAATATGGCATGACTTGCATTACTACTGTTGACATTCCTTGATCTACACAGCTCTTCTAAGTTACACTCCATCAGACGGCAGGATTCCAATTGTCTCTCAATCTGTCTGTCTTGTCTTTCTGCAAGGAGGATATCAATAAGAATCTTCTGCTCTTTCATCTTTTCCGCTATCTCCTGCAACTCCCTTTGTACTGGGACTGGTACCACTTGACAAGAAAGACCACCTAGAACTTGGCCTTGGCCTCTAAGAACTCTGATTCCTTGCAAACTTTCCATCCTATCTTTCTATTAAGAACGACAGTTTTTAAGGAATTAGTTTAATCTTCTAAATATACAGGTATTACACATAATGTTCATGGCATAATATGTCACATTATTTAGCTGGTTTTTTCAACACTAGTTGTTATATCTTATATCCCACGTTATGACTACTTGCCTACATACTATCTAAAACTAGCTTTTGAAGATGATTCAGGAAAGAGTAGAAATTGGTTGTACATTGCTCATCTTAGAGTTTATTCGTCTGTTTCATCCAGAAGCGGTTTCGAGAAAAGAGAAATTCCACTTCCAAACCGTTATACCCTAAAGCGAAGGAATTCGTTTACTCAAGGCTTAAGACATGGCTTCCCCAACTGGGGGTTTATGGAGTCCTGCTCTTCACCAATTCCTGTTGTCGCCCATAATGTTTCATCGTGCTGTCCATACATGTCATCCTCATAGTTTTGGATTCTTCAGTCCAAATATGTGCCAAACGAAGATTGCTGCTCCTCTTGCTAAGTGTACCAAACAAGAACTTATGGGTGAGAGATGATAGGTAACACTAATAAGAGACCCCCCCAGATCATACAGGTGTATGTCTCAGAAGACGAACCGACCTACTATAAAGGCGAGGAGAGAACATGAAAACAAGTGGAAAATAGGGAACAAGGTATTTAGGGATGGTCACTCTGTCATTCTATTCGCCTCAACCATGGAAGAATGCATTTGCTCTGCAACTACTACTGTTATGATTATGAACATTCCCTATCATTTTCCGTGCAAAGACCTGTTAACGATGTTGGACGAGCACTGCTCTCAGCAAAGTTGTGTACGGGTTCAGAGTTGTATACCGACTCAGGTGGGTATACGTTCGAAGGTTTATAGTCCAGGTCAAATTGGAGGTTATCAAAAGTATCAGAAGCGAAATATGTATTCAAAATATGCTTAAGATGTTATAGTCATCTGCGCTCCCTAACCTACTTGTCAATTTAGTCTATACAGACCCTTCTTGGTTATATAAGCTATTATACAATTCTCAGGGGTTTTACAAAAATATCAATACACTAACGCTACACACTAGTTCCTCCATTCCTTATCTATCTTCGTCAAATCATTCACGTTTCTGCTTCTCTAGATATTGTGGCTCACCCGCCATTTGAGATAACAAAGAACGTATGAAAACTTTGGATCCACCTTCTCCTAAGAACTCGTTTGTGCTATCCACTCAAAAGTGGTTTCGAGGAAAATGATGAGGAGAGAATCTGGTCCAGTCTCCAGAAAAATACGGAAATATGTAATGGTTCCTTTGATAGAAACCCTTAACATGGGTCAAATACCGCATGTATTTATCTCCATGGGTCTTAGAGTTTCATCCGGCGTGGCCCAGCTCCACATATAATCTGTGTGCTAGGATAGAATTATCGTCCAGTACAAACTGGCGATTATCAGAGTTATCAGAGGCTGATATCAGAGTTATCAGAGACTGATATCAGGGTTATCAGGACTACCAGAGACTGATCTCAGGGTTATCAGGACTACCAGAGACTGATATCAGGGTTATCAGGACTATCAGAGTCTGATATCAGGGTTATCAGAGGCTGATGATATCAGGACTATCAGAGACTGATATCAGGGTTATCAGGACTATCAGAGACTGATATCAGGGTTATCAGGACTATCAGAGGCTAGAGCTGGGAATCAGGGCCGGGCCGGCCCTCCAGGGATGGCCCGTGAAGGGCCAGGGCCTAACAGGGCCGGCCCTCCAGGGCTTGAGGTAAGAAAAATATCTGTTTTTCAAAGCCCGGCCCGAGAGCACCAGGGCCAGGGCCGGCCCTCCAGGGCCCGAAAATTACTATTCCAAATTTTAACTATTTTTCCTCCATTTTTTTAAAGAAATATAATTAGTAAATTACAACACGAATCATTCAACAAATAAGCACAGTCACTAATTCATAATCAAAAGCAAACTATGTTCCTAAATAACTCACATAAAACATAAGAAGTATACCATTAAGCGATATTAGTACGATGACTATTATTGTCATCATCTTCGCCACTATATCAATTTCAACGACATTTGATTGTTCTTCACTTTGAGTAGTAGCCTCTGGCTCATGAGTAAGAATATCATAAATAAATACTATATATATATATATATATATATATATATATATAAATTAGTAAATTAAAAAAGAAAATAAAGAAAAAGCTACAGTGAAAAGGGCCTGCAGGGCTGGCCCTACAGGGCCAATTTCAAATATCTCATCCATTTTTCGAGCCCAGCCCTTGACGGGCCGGCCCGATGGGCTTGGCCCGATTTCCTGGCTCTATCAGAGGCTGATATAGCAAAAATGTAACATCCCATTTTGAAAAGCAGTATAAATTTTTTTTTCATATATCAGAGTAGAGCATCGGAACAAATAGAGTATTGAGTAACTGATACAACATCAACTGTGGCGTAGCTACCTGTTCATACATTATCTGTACAAGTCTTAAACATCCTCGGTCGGGTCTTTACTCGGTCTTCACACGCGCTGCTTACTCTCATCTTCTGTCCTCGGGTCTCTGTAACCTGAAGCTAAGAGCTGAGGTCCAATGCCCATCGGACCTCAGGTAACGGTTAACCTTATGCTCATATAAACAATACATGAATAACAAATATTCCTAATATTACAGCAATGAACAATCCAGTCACATCGTATGATCATGTGATAACAACTACACTACCATGTAAAGTTATCCCTGGTTTGCAACATCCGTGCCACGATGTACAGTCGTGTCCTCAGCGCTAGGAAAACATAACGGCATTATTATGACTATAACCCGTAAAGCTGTAAATAGTGATCTAAGCCTTCCCTACCTTAGTCACAGTGCATGTCCAGGACATAGTCCCGTTCATGGCTTCATGAAACTATCCATAACATATATAAGCATACAAAAGCATCAGAGTCAGTGTTACAGTATGCGTCCGTACCTTCGTTGACGATATTCTGGTACGTTTGACGAAAAACGACAGCGGCACAACAGCGGTTCGTGATCAAAGATTTCCTATAGGAATAATATCACATTTATCAGTGATCAACATCATAACAAGAGCTTCGCTACTTTGACTCTAATCTTCCAAAATTTTTCCATATCTCTAACTCCAACATGATTTTCGAAATTAGTGCCTTAATTACCCCTAAAACATGATATCTAATCATACTTGGAAGATTAAAGACTAATCTAGCATTTCTACTATAACTACCGGAAGAATTACTAAAGCTTAAGACAAAGGACCGAAGAAATTACCCAGGACTTCGCTGCTTTTTCCTCCGGGCCCCTCCTTCTCTCTACCTTCTCTCTAGAACCGAATTGCTCAAGTGAATTTGTGAGGAATGAGGTGAAGAGGTGAAGGCTATTTATAGAAAAAGTGTGACGGCAAAATGGTCATTTTCCAAATCCCTCTTCTTGAATTTTGGCCATAGAATTTTTGAGGCAAATTCTCCACCACACACCTAGCTTGGCCGACCTCCCCCTCCCCCAAAGTCAAAAAAAATGATGTCATGCACTGCATCATCTCTTGCTTTATGGAGCTTTATCCGATAAAGTTCCATGTTCGGTGTCCTAATCGCGTAATCTTGGAAAATCTCAAAAATCCGGCAACATAGCCCTGAAGATCCTTTCTTCCTCTTTCAAAATACTTGGATTAACTAAATTTTTGATCCCATTCAGGACATTTCGTTGCCTGCCGAACATTTTCGGATAAACGCTGTCGGTTACAGAAATGATTTCCCGAAACACCAACTTCAGGACAAAAATTCACTGATTAATAATATGTCCAGATGTTTTCTACTTATCTCACGGATTTCAAGATATGATTTATTTTCATTAATACTATCTGCCCTATTCCATAAAATATCTTGTTCGTCTTATCTCTTAATCATTCATGGGTTTCGGAAATGACTTTGGAGACAGTCTTTTCCGAGATAAAATTTCACTTGTTTATAATATGCCCTGACTTTAGAAACTTAGTTTATGGTTTTCTAGATAGGATTTAATTTCTATCGGTGGTCATTTATCCTATTTGATTTTTCATAAAATATCACAATTATATTACTATTATATTACATAATATCTAGATATTATTTTTGCAAAATCTTATCTCCTTTTGGATCCAAATTTTCGGCCAGCTTCATATATTTTTTTATATTTTCTTTTTCTTTTTTAAATTTATTTATATTATATTTAATTATCTTATTTTTTCCACAAAATTTTCCTATTGGTCCTTTAGGATTAACATGGATTTAGGCTTTAAAAATTACTAGAATAATTGTAGACCTTTGATTTTGCTTTTCAAGATTCATTCTTAACCATTGATAATTGTTTAATTTATAGAAATTGATTAGTAGGTTTAATTAGTGCCCTAATCACATGATTAGCAACTTTTTAGGATTAGGGATTTTCATACACTTAATCTCATTAATTTTTCCTACTCTTTTCCAATTAATTAGCAAGTATATTTTATGCTAATTTTAGCCATAAACATTTAATTAAAGGGTTTTACATAATTTACCTTTGTTATTCCCTTGTTCATGCTTACATAATTAGCCAATAATTACTTAATTAATCCCTTAGCAATTGTTGATAATTTTCTTTATTAAGATTAATCATTATCTCACAACTATTGCACTGACATTGGTATTTTATGTCCCATGCATTATATTAAAAATCATGGGGTCAATTATGATCCCCAAATACTTTTTTATTTTGCCCTTTAATTTTTCCAATGTTATAATTTAATAAATTACCAAAATTAGAGACAATATACTCTATAAATTTTAATAATTATTTTACTGCCTCTTAAGATTTATCATAATATTTTTAGGCTATTTTATGACCCACAAGGGCATTTTGGGGATTTTCGGTCCTTTTATGCCTTTTAATTTCAATAGAAATTTCCATAAAATAAGATAAATATATCTCAAAGGTTGAGACCACATATTCACCTATTTCCAATATGTATTGTTTACCAAATTATGATACTTATCATAATTAGGATTTTTAGGGTATTACAAATGGGAACACTACTATAGATTTACTCATGTATAGATATATATATATATAGACCTTTTTTTTTTTTTTTGATACTATATATATATAGACCTTTAATAATTGACTGTTACACATAAACCCGTCAAGTTTGTTTATCAAAGACTTGGAGTATTATAATTCTTACAATTTTACACTTTTTTAATAATAAGTCAGAATGTTATAATATAATTATATAAATATGACAAGAGTTCAACAAAATAGAAAAAGAAACAGGACAAGAATTCAATTTAACAGGAGGGGATTCTATGGTAAATGTAATCAAACACCCAAGAAATCTTTAAGCATGAAAGAGATGTCAATCTAAATAATAATACATTCCTTCTAGCAACTTCGAATCCAATTAAATTTTTAACAAGTGTTTCTCGGGGTCTAACTCTTACTCAATGCGATGCACATGCATGATAGATTGTGGCTATGGTATATACTATATAAGTGACTAAGAAAAATAAAAATATAATTATTATTATAAAGCAAGCTAACATTTTATTGATAATGAACTTTTATTTTAATAATATAATAGAGATAAAAAAAAGAGACAAGTGGCCCCTATATTCTAATCAAAACATATGGGTCTAAAGCGCAAAAGCCGATTTGTCTCTTTTATTATCTTTCTCTAAGTTCATCATATAAGATACTTTAAATATTAAGAGACACCCAAGAACAAGTTTAGAATCGTTGAATGTGCAACATCTCATCACCTTTTTTTCCGATATTATATGCTTTAGAGCCTCATTACCCCTAACAACTATAAAACAAGTTAAGAGGGATGTATTCAAACTTTTATAGGGCGCCGTCCTAGAGGTAGATTGTGAAACCCCACATTGATAAAGAGGGGAACGGAATGCGCTTTATAAAAGTTTGAATATCTCCTTAAAATTGTAGGGCCATAGACTCTAAAGCGGATAATATCAAGAGTGAGGCGTTTTAATGCTACAAAATAACTCTTTCTCTTCTAAACTTGAACTTTGGGGTCCTCGGAGGTATTTTCAGTAGGGCGAAAGTGCTTGGGGTCTTCGGAGGTATTTTCAGCGGGGTGAGACCGCAGGAAGTACTCAAGGGCTTCACCAGCGATCAAGTTTGTGGTCTTTCGAATATCTGCATAACTTTCAAATTTGAAAGGCGTGAAGAGAGGTGGGTGATCACTGTCAACAAACTCTTTTCCAGCTTCCACATTTCTATCCCTTGGTGCTAACAGAAATGTCGAAGTTGAGTACCTTGGCGTTGCTACGTTACATTTCACATGATGCTTCACATTTTCAAACCTTCCATTGCTCCATACCTACACCATTCTTAAATTTGTCAACAAAAATCATCTTACAAATCGTTCACTAACAAAGTCTTAATTACATAACAGTGGGATTTGAATTCACGGTAATGTAGGTTGAGTAAACTTCTTATACCAATGGGACCAATTAATCTATGTTAGCATCATTTTTCTAATCAAATACTCCTTCTTATCCTTTTTATAAGAGCTCGGATCGAATTGTCGAACATTTGATGAGTTTTTACCATCCTTGCCTCTTATTAATTATATATATTGCATTAGCTAAAATTTTAATTATATTTATTTTATTTCTCTCTCTTACTTGTTCCTCATAAATAAAAGCATACTTAAAAAATTTATTTAAGACGCATTTACTATTTTTAACTAAATTTAACCAATTTCTTAAACTACGTAACTCAATTAGCGACTCTTATAAATAGAATGGGATGAATACTACTTTGAAAGTTGGCCCATTAAAACTTAATTAGATTCTAAATTATATACACTCACGAGCATTAAAAACAACGTTTTAAGAACTATACGGCACATTGAACTAGAAATATCACTAGATCAATTCATCTGATCGATGATGTAATAATTATTATTTTTTAAATAATCTAAGTTCACAGTGATAGTGAATTTATAAGCTCACATAGTAACAATAAATTAAATATGTCTAAAGATAGATGAAGATGGGGTTTAGAAGCAAGCTCTTAGGGTTGATGGGAACTAAACCACAACACCTAATATAATGCATAAATATAAAGAGAGAGAAAAGGCGATGTAATGCACAAAGCTCATGCCAGATGGGGTTTGAGGAGGGATATATATATATATATAATGTCCACTTCAGTACCCGGTCACTCCTGGTGACCCATTATGGATACCCGAGCTGTTTTTTTCCTTGTTCTCACATGGGTTGGACAGGAGATCGAGCCAAGTCAATACAGACCGGACTCTGAATTATATGCACAACCCTAGGAATATGTGTGTGTATATAATGTGAGTGCATGTAAAATGATGAAAAGGATTAAATGCGATAAACTTACATGAGCAACATCCCCAATATTGATAAAGAAAGTGCCAGTGCGGGAGTGACAGAACAAAGCAATTGGAAGGAGAGTGCCGGCTTCAAGACCATCAATTTCATCATCATCTTGAAGAACATTTAGAAAGCCTCCATCGGTGTGCCAATGGAGTCCATAATCCCCAATTTCCTCGGGACTGAACTTGAATTTGTTTAACCTCAATTCGCATCGCCAATTCTCTAAATCCAACACTTCTTCAGGCGCAATTGATAAACCTAAAACACTCTCTTGTATCTTTTCGCCAAGTTCACTGCTAATTCATGGGTTGCTTTCCCATATGCCTCTATTGTATGCCTGCGTTAACCACCATCACATATATAAACTTAAAACCATGTTCTCTATTGAAAACACTTAAAGTAAGAGTTTTGTGCTTTACGAGACATAACTCATCTCACATGTTTACTTCATAAAGCGCGAAATACTTAAAATAAACTAATTCCAACAAGCACTTAGCCGTGATAATTTTTTATTGACTTGGTAAATCGTAGGGACCAAGTTGTTTCTGGATTCAATTAGTAGCTATCCGAGCAACTGACTAATCTTGATTGAGGATTTGTGTAACATCTCAATGCCTCGCTGCGCTCTTGATATTCTCCGCTTTAAGACCCCATCATCGCTCACGGTTTTAAAATGCCTCGTAAGGGGTGGTAGCTCAGGTTGATGTGCTAGCGGGGACTTTGGATCCAAGGGGTGGATTGTAAAGTCTAACATCGGCTGAGGAGGGGAACAAAAGACGCCTTATAATAATTTGGATATCTCCCCCCTCTCGACACGTTTTAAATCCGTGAGGGATGACGGACCCCAAAACAGACAATATCGAAAAGGAGTTGTTAGAATATTACACTTCTCAACTAGGTAGAGGATTTTATATTTTTAAACGAACTTGAGTTGGAGTTTGGGAATAAATCAAAAATTGAGTGAATGCATGTTTTGGAACTAAAAGTTATATTTTTCCCTTAAAACTTTGTCGAGAGGATAGGATGCATATACTAACCTGTGTTGAGGGGGGAGATCCAACGAGAGAAGAGGTCATTGAAAGCTTGAGGGGATCCCAAGTCATAGATGCTCATACTTTCAAAGAGAGGTTGGTAAGGGAATAGCATAAGACCAGTTCCCTTATATTTAGAAGGGTCAACGTTGCGTTTCTTGATCTCGGTTGAAGTGCGTGTACATAAATTGCCACCTCCTTCATCTCCTGCATTAAGCTTCCTGGGATATCGTGGTTCACCAATCTGAAACATCCCCATTTCTCACACACCTCTCTTAGCTTGTTGTACTCTTCTTCCTCTCGGAAATTTTTTCGTGTCGATCACCGGACGCTGATCTCATTCATCATTTTCGCCATTTCTTTATTCTTTTTCCAAGGAACTAAGGAAGAGGAATGATTCAGATATTGTTGATGGTCATTGGGATATGTCTAATATATTTATACTCCACCCTGTCCTTATCATAGGGCTTCTTTTAGAATTTTTTTTTTCGTGTATGATAATGTAAGTAATTTGGAAAGGCATTAATGCTTCTATATTAGTTTCGCCCCAATAAGAAATGCTTGAATGTGAATCCATTTGCAACCTTTGGTAATCTTGCTTGAATGGTAGTAATTCATTTTCGGATAATCCAATAAATGCCAACTTCATGGTACAATGAAACCAACTTTTCGGATTATCATGAAAAGGAAAAAAAAAACATTAGGAAGGTTGGAGCATTACAATGGCACACTGAATCTAACTTTTTGGAAATCTTCCTTGAATAGTAGTAAAATTGTTGTTAAACTCGCGAGTTAACTATCCGAGTTTACTGGTTTTACGTTTTTAGCTTACAAAATCGTGACAACTTGTACTTAAACTCTGCTAGTCATAAACTCGTTGAAACTCATGAATTTACACATCGAGTTTATCATTTTTACGTTTTTACCTTACAAAATTATGTCAAGTCACTCTTAAACTCGTGTTGATTAGTTTGTTTTAATCATGTTTAATTACTTTATATATTAATTTTATAGAAATTTTGTTGTTGGATATAACAAATTATAAATGTTGATGGATTTACTTTCAATTATTGATGTTTAAAATATATTTAAT
The DNA here is from genome assembly GCA_025563575.1 of Acacia pycnantha. Lineage (NCBI taxonomy): Eukaryota > Viridiplantae > Streptophyta > Magnoliopsida > Fabales > Fabaceae > Acacia > Acacia pycnantha. Next base: position 564,251 of record JAMWYP010000079.1, read on the forward strand.
TTAAATTACTATCATTTTTTATATTTTTATTATATACATGCAACACTAATTTATTAATAAAAGTAAACGATTATGAGTTTACGATCTAAGTTTACATTCTTGTTATAAGTTTGCTTAAACTCGTGAGTTTGATATTTTTAGTAGTAATTCATTTTTGGGCACACTACTACTAAAAGGGGCTTTTGGACCACCACATTTAGACTGGATATAGAGGATCAGATCTAAAAAGTATGACTGGTGGCAGTTTCATAAATATAAATAACTTTTTAGTTCAGTTCCTTTAATATGAGGTCTAAAAGATATTAGTTAGACCAATTTCCCAAACAACCGGTCTAAAAAGTTAAGAAAAATGTCGATTACATATTTTGATCGATCTAAAAGGTGAACTTTTAAAACCTTATTTTGATCATAACTTATCCAAAATATTTTCATTTGAACCATTTTCGTCGTGCTGAAAATTGAATTGACTTTCTTCATCTTCAGAGAGCCTGCCTCAACCCTCAATTCCTCAAACGCTTTTCGACCATCGGCCTCAAACCATATGGTGCCATCTATTCCTTAGCACTCACACAAGCAAAGGACACCACATCAAACTAGCATAGCAGAGGGGCGACGACGACGAAAGATCTCGAAGAAAGATGAGGACGGCGGATGACGAGCACGGCGGTTTCCTAAATAGGTCTGTCTTATGATCCCTATTGTTTGTGTAAATTTCTTATTCCCGTTGATTGTGAAACCTTTTATCTGTGAAATTCTTCTATTTATCAGTCAACGATAATGGATATCAACTGATGAATTATTCTTTTGCTTTGATCAATTGCTTCTGATGAATTATTCTTCTTCCCCTTTAATTTTAGGAATTTTCTTTTACTACCGTTTAGCTGATGAATTGTTCTTCTTCTCCTTTAATTTTAGGAATTTTCTTTTACTACCATTTAGCTCGATGACAGAAGCGGTATGAATCATTGTGTTCCACATTTCAAATTTGAGATGGATGATGATGAATATCTGATGCCCACGGCTTCTTGGTTGCCCCACCAAAAGAAGCCCTCCGTGTAAGCTCTCTTTTCCATCTTGCAAAATAAAAACTCTGAACTAGTTGATTTTTCTTCAGAGTGCTTGGTTGCTTTAATTAATAGTGAAAATTGAAACAGCCCAAGGACGATATCATGGAGCTCTTGCGGAAAAATGACTAGGTCGTGATGCAGACCCAGAATCAACAGCCTTAGAGAAAACCGCCGACGTGATATGGAGTTCTGAACTCGCCACTCTCGACCTGTTGCCCTCAACCTTGTCGCGAACCTCGCCTCTCTCGGATGATCTCCAAGCTAAGCTATCATCGCCCTCAACCTCTCGCCAAGCTAAGCTCTCATCGCCCTCAACCTCTCCCTCTCGCCTGCAACCTCTCCCTCTCGTTGTTGCCGACCATTCTCGTGCTTCTTCTTCTCATATATGTTTAGACACTTTTAAGACTAGTGGTTGTGTACACAACTAGTCTTAAAAGTGAGACTTTGAAGACCAATTATTTTACAGAATCATTTTTAAAAGTCTTACCTTTTAGACCTTATATGTTAAAAAGTCAGTCTAAAAAGTGGTTTTTAAGACCGATTTCTCAACCTGTCTTAAAAGTAATAGACTTCTTAGATCGGCGGTATCAAGAATGGATCCAAAACCAGTCTAAAAAACAATTTTTGCAGTAGTGATATTCAATAAATGCCAAGTTCTTGGCTTCTTGAAAAAGCAAAGTTGTTGCCAATAAATTTTAAATAAATTTATTTCCTTTTTAGTATTAGTAAAAAGAAATGGGAACACTACTGCAAATTTTTAGTATTTCCTTTTTGGTATTAGTAAGAAATGGTAATACTCTTACTTGAATGGTAGTAATTCGTTTTCGGATAATCCAATAAAAGCAAAGTTGTTGCCGCAGCCTTACTCGTCACCGCGATGCTCTCTACGCGGCTGGTGCTCTCCACGGAGATGACGAGTCAAATCTGGCATTCAATCACAGGTTTGGTGATCAAAGGGGGGAAAACCATTTGGAAGGTTGGGACTGAAAGAAAGGGTAGGTTAGGTGTAAAGTCTTCCTATCACTTTTAAATTTCCATAAGAAAACATATAAATAAATATAGGGTCAATGATTTCTCCGTCACTTTGGAGATAAGTTATCTCCAAGTGACCCCAAAACTACGTCATTTTAGATTAATGAAGGGTGTTTCCGTAATTTTGTTTATTTCTTTTTCATATAAATTTTACCGAAACACCCTTCATTAATTCACCTAAAATTAAAAACACACCCTTCATTAATTCAAAACGACGTAGTTTTAGGGGTCACTAGAGATAACTTATCTCTAGTGATTGGAGAAATACTTTTCCCATAAGTATATGGCAGAAATTAAACGTCACAAATGATAGTGGAATTATTAACTTGGCTCAGGGGCCACGCCGGATGAAACTCCGAGACCAACAGAGATAAGTACATGCAGTATTTGACTCATGTAGCGAAACTTCCGATACGTAACTCCGTACCCGTTTCTATGAAGGACAAATCAACGAAAATTCTGAACGAGGGGAGAAATTGCGGGTATGTATTCGTTTCTAGTGAGTACGGTAAATGCTGGGAGCAATGTGAATACTAGAGTGATAAGAGCTGGGAGCAGTGTAAATACTAAGCGTGATAGAGTCTATGTGCGGTATAGATACTAGTGCGATAAAATCTGCGACATGTTAATTGTTTTCCTTCTATAACCAACGTTTTCCCTAATAAAGGAAAAGAACGAGACATGGCAAATTTGAGAGGAGCCGAAAATCCTAGAGGTAGAGGCAGAGGCCGAGGCAGAGGATGAGGCAGACAACCTCGAGTGGGACCGATATCTGATCGTGACCCATGTTGAAAATTTCTATCAGAGGAACCATTACGTATTTCCGTACTCTTTTGAAGACTGGATCAGATCCACTCTTCATCATTTTCTTCGTATCCGTTTTTGGGTGGAAAGAACCAACGAAATTCCGAACAAATCGCTGTAGTCAAGAGACGATTCTTAGCAGCACAAGGCAGACGGAAGAGCTACGTTGAGAAAAAAAGGAAGACCTCAGTGGTTCAAAGTCGATGATCAAATGTTTCTACGAATATCCTTGGTGGTCGGTGTCAGTAGAACACTTCAAAGGCGAACTTGCAGTCCGTATTACGAAAGACCATTCGAGATTTTAGATAGTGTTATCGCCGAATTTGACTAAACCTCCGTGACGTGTTCCTTGTTTCTTAGTTAAACAAATAAATCATTAAATAATTAATTAAATAAAAAATAAATATTTATTAAATTATTTAAGGGGCCAGCCGAAATTTGGGCCCAAGAAAAATAAAAATAAAATGAAAAATGAAATAAGAAGCAAGTGGTCAAGTTGCATATTATAATATTAATATAATTAATTAAAGTAAAAATTGTGAATAGTAATTTTAAAATTAGGAAACGGATCCTATCTAGAGATCTAGGAATAGGAATTCCAAGGTCAAGGTAAAATATTGATCGCTGAGTTTTTACCCTCAGTGACCTCTTCCTAAGTTAATTCCGAGGCCGTTTGTGCATTTTCCTAATAAAACAAAATGGGGAAAAATGCATATAGGCATATTTTTGGAAATGAAGAAAATAAATTCTAACTCAATATCTAGGAATGAGTTTGAATTTATTTAGACATATTTGGAATCAGTGAATTTTTCTGAAGAGATTGATGTATCCGAAAACAAGTTTCGACACCGGACACGTTCGGACACGTTTTTCGAGAAAACTTCAACTGGACTGTTGGAGGCCTATATGGAATCAAAATTTAGGTTAACTTGGACATTTCTACTAAGTGAGAACATGTCTTCAGAGTTGTAAATCCAGAATTTTGAGATTTCTCCGAAATCACGCGAATCGGGTACCGATCGGAGAAATCGGTCTGAAAGCTTCTGGAAGGTAACACATGGCCACCTCCCATTGGCCAAACCCTTTATTTTGGGCCATGAATTTTGGCCTAGTGTGAAAAGGGAAGAGGGAAGAAAGGGTTTTTTCAAAAGTTGTGTTGGACGGTCCAGATCGCTCCTCACAAAGTTGATCCGACGGCCGAAACCCTATCTCATTTTCTATAAATACCTCCCCCCTCCCTTCACTTTCTTCACACCATTTTCCCTTGTTTGGCTGAGCCTAGAGGGAGAAAGAAGAGAGAGAAGCTCGAGATTTTTGCGGCGAAGCCTGGAAAATTGTTCGGAGATCTTCAACGGGTAAGTCTTTCGGTCTTTAGTCTTTTTAGTTCGGTAGTTAGTAGAATTGTTAGTTAGATTTAGGAAGTAGGTGATGAGATTCCTATTCTTGTTTTAGGCCTTGTTTGCGTTGAAAGAATATGCAGAGGTAAAAACATAGTAGGGATCGAGTCGCCGAAAAGTTGAAGCTTTCGCAGTTTTTCAAAAGTAGGGGTTGTAATGCTAGAATAGCCTTTAAATTTTCAAGTATGATTGGATATCATATGGGAGGGCTATTTTAGTCTTTATTTTTGAAAATCAAAATGGTGTCGAAGTTCTGGCGAAATTTTGGGAAGAAAAGTAGTCAGAGTAACGAAGTGCTGGCGAAATTCCGCCAATTAGGGGTAGAAGGACAAAATGGTAATTTGTACCTAAAATGCTAGTTATTGTGTCAAATCACTAATGGAAGTGATATTGCTCTTATAGGACGTCAGAAATCCTAGTTTGCTGCCGTTACGCTGTCCGACAGGACGTTTCGCTGTTTTCTGTCAAAACGACCGTTTTCCGTAAACGTGCCAGAATACCGTCAACGAAGGTACGTTCGCGTACTGTAACACTAACTCTGATGTTTACTATATGCGTATTTGTGGTTGAGAGTCTGATGATTTGTTGTGAGTATTGTTATGTGCTTTTGGATACATGCACTACGTGTGACACGTCTACATGCACTACGTGTGACCCATCTACATGCACTACGTGTGACCCATCTTTATGCACTCCGTGTGACACATCTGTTATACTGTTAATATGAATGATTGTGGATGATATACTCGTATGTGAATATGAGGTTAAACGTTACTCGAGATCCAATGTGTTAAATTGGATCTCGGCTATAGCGTCAGTGGTCGAAGAATCGAGGACCAAGGAGAGAGGAAAGCAAGCAGGTCATGGTTCCTACCAAGACTTTCCGATGTTGTCCTTTGCTTTTTGAAAACTCTTGGGTACTATACCATTTCTGTATCTAACCAGTGGGCATTTTGAATATATATATCAGTTATTCTTCCGCTCAAATGCTCTACTCTGATGATTTGAAAAGATGTTTTTAAAAAAAAAATTATACTGCTTGTGAAAAGTTGGGATGTTACACCTCTCAAGTCAAAACTAATCTACACATGACTAGAGTTAGTAATTATCATGTTTCTTAGTAATTATAAAATAAACCAAGATTGTATCATTGAGTATGGGGTATCATGTGTTGACACGGTGTATGGGCGCCGTGAAAGCACTATATATCGACATACGACGTGATATCCTTGAGTATGAGATATCTTGTGTTTCCGCGGTGTATGGGCGCCATGGAAACACTATATATCAAAGTACGACAAGACGAATGTGTAGTACGCAGTGTATAGGCGCCACGGAACAAGTAAAACATAATAAAAGCTTTATAATCAAGCCGAAACGAATTCTCAATCACCGAGAGAAACGGCTTAAAAATGTTCGGATGGAATAAGAATCCGGAGCGTATGGTCCGTAGTCTATTTGGTGCAGAGTCTAGCTAGTATAGAGCAAATTTCGAGGACGAAATTTTATTTAACAGGGGGAGAAATGTAATACCCGGATAAATAAAATGACTATTTTGACGAGTGAATATGTGGTATCAATTTCTGTGTTATATTTAGCATAATTTTGAAGGAAAATTTCTTGAAAACTAGGAAAAAAATGATAATGTGCCGAAAATTACCAAAATGCCCCTGTGATGCATAAATGGTTTAAGGAAATTATGAAAAATCCTAAAAGGTAGTAAAATAATTATTAAAATTGAGAGAGTATATTGTCTCTAATTTTGGTAATTTAATAAATCATAAACTTGGAAAAGTTAAGGGAGAAGAATCATAAAGTATTTGGAGTTCGTAACTGACTCCATAATTATTGATAATTTACATGGGAGATAAAATAGCAATGTCAGTGCAATTTTTGTGAGGAAATGAGTTATTCTAATTGAGAAAATTATCGAAAATTAGTGGGTAATTAATTAAATAATTATTGGCTAATTATTTGGTCTTAAACAAAGGAAAATCCACAGATAATTATGTAAAACCCTATAATTAGTGGTTTATGGCTAGAATTAGCATAATATATATTTTCTAATTAATTGGAAAGTATGAAGAAAAGTATATGAGATTGAGTAATTTTAAGCCTAAAAATGTAACATCCCAAATTTTGGGTTTAAAGACTGGAGAATTAACCTATTTTTGGGAGACTTCTAAGCCCTGTTTATAAGGAGTGACATATAAGTCAATATGTCATATGAATTATTTTGAATAAAGTCAAGGAATATTTTTCTTTAATTTTGAAGAAAGAATTATTTGAATTTTAATGGGTCAATATTAGAAAGAAAAGGAAATGATTTGGCAGATAAGAGAATGTTGTTGGAATAGCAATTGGATGCAAACCCTTCACTGCCTTAATTTCAGTCATCACACATATATTTCCATTTCTCATCTCCTTCGGTAAGACTCAAAGCTGAAGCATTTCGCCCAGCATAACATATAGACTCCCTCTATTCATTTAATCTTCACTTCGGCCCAAACTCCTCATCACTTATTATCTCATGCAGCCCATATACTCAACACTTCAACTTATTATTAATTTGTTATTTGGATAGCCAAGACAAAACGGATCCTCCCTACTTTATTAATATCCATTTCGGCCAGAGAATAAGAGATCACAGCCTATGCGCCATATATTGTCTCATTTATTTAATCCCACTACCCATTATAATACACTTCGGCCCACACCAAACCGAGAAGGAGAAGCAGTGCGACAACACACACACACACTCCTATTTCAAGTATCAACCGACACCTCACTGTTTCCGAGCTCCCATACTCCATTAAGCCTCTTGAAAATCAGCGCTTTTAGCAACCCATGCTCCACGGTTTCTCTAGTGGATTCAGCATGTCAGCGCATACGTGCTCCCTCACTTAATCATTCAGACAGAACCATCTCTCATTCTCATTCTTTTCTTCTGCAGAAGCGAGAGTGAGAGTCCGAAGAACGTGTGACACAGAAACAGAAATGAGAATGGATAGTGAGAGACCGAGCATGAGCTGAATATTTGGAAGGAGAAAGAGAGCTTCAGCCATTCTCATTTCTCCTGCTCTGATTAGAAACTAAAAAGCAGTGTGACCGAGACTGAAACATAGAACACATAAAAAATTAGAGTGTGAGGCGGCTGTCATAGTGATAGACCGTGGAGTTAGAGAAGAGGAATGAGAAAGAAGCACCGAAGCACACATGCAAAGCTAGGATCCAACTAAGGTGAAGGAAAAGTAACGTGGTGTTACTTCTGCATGTTGCTTTGTACTTGGGAGCTGAAGCAGAGACAGTTTTACCATGTTTCACGTATGAAAGTGATCTTTGAGCAATGTAGAAACCAAAGGAGGAGGAGCTGGAACTTGCAGAAACTAATCAAGGTAAGTCAATAAGCTTCATTCTTTCTAGTTTTGCAAATCCTACACGATGGGTTCTGCATTTGAAGCTTAGAAGTTATGGCTAATTTCTGCACGTTGAAACTCTGTTTTTATGGAGTTGAAACAGAGTCAAACGACGGACGCTACAGTAAATTCGTAGATGAACAGTAATACCCTGTAGCAATTAAAGTTACTGTATCATCTGTTGTTGTTCTGTTTGAAGCACCTATTTTTAAGTAAGGCAAAAATATGGCAAACGAACTCCTTTTACCCTGAAATTTTATGGAGATTTAGTACACATCTTAATCTTTAATATGAGCCAAAGAACACCCAAATCGGATGTGTACAATGGAAATTATGAATTTCCAAAGTTAGAAGTTAAAAACTGGAAAATGGTGTTTTCCAGGAATGAACAGTGTGTTTTGGGCTCTATTTTGAAATGGTAAAAGATTGATTTTTTCCATGAAAATTTCCAGATAAATAGTAGTCACATAGAGCTTTAAGTTGATAGGTCACAAGCCTCATTTGGAGCTGTATCCAAAGAGATACAAATTTTTGAAATTGGCCTATTAACGTGGAAGTATTTTCTGGACAGAGAAGGATGAACAAAATTCTGGGATTGATTCAGATGCTAATAAGCCTAGTGATTATTTTTCTACGAAACTAGACTCAGTTAGTGACACATAGAATTTTGAACCACCCCAATCGGAGTTCTATGGATATAATTACATATTTTTGAAATTTGGCGAAATGCTGGCAGCTTTTAGCTACCATGCGAAATTAAGAAACAAATGGCCAAAAGTAATAAGAATAAACTCCAAAGGTGTAAATAAGCCTATGAGATTAAAATAGCCCATTAGGTATTCAATAACCATGGCTCTAATAATATGAATGTGTGTTTAGGGCCATGAGAAGTCAAGAGAAAGAAAGAAGAAGAATAAAAGATGTTTCAAGCAACTCTGTAGTTGAAAGAAAAGGTACAAGCGGATTGTGCTCCTCAAGCTAGGGTTAAGCTTGGAATTGAGGTAACCGGTGTTAATTTATTTTATTTGCTTGTTTTGGACTGTAAGGTATTTCCTAAATTTTATATATATATATACACACACACACACACATACTATATGTATGTGTTTTGAGAACTTATGTGTATGTTGAATATAAAATTATTCAGAGAAGCAGCATATTTTCCAATGTGTGAATTTAAATGTTTATTGCTATTGTTGAGGTTGTTGTTGCGGTATTTTCTAAGTTTTATTTTTGTATACTATATTGCTGAAATAATTAACAACATTGTCACAAAAAGTAACATGGCCTAGAAAGTTTATTTCTGACAGCCAACACCCACATTTTTTTCCTTTAAATCTAGTAAAGAGTTACATCTTTCTCTAGTACACACACTACTGATCGACTTTATTCTTTATAGTCCAGGTCAAATTGGAGTTTATCAAAAGTATCAGAAGTGAAATATATATTCAAAATATGCTTAAGATGTTATAGTCATCTGCGCTCCCTAACCTACTTGTCAATTTAGTCTATATAGACCCTTCTTGGTTATATAAGCTATTATACAATTCTCAGGGGTTTTACAAAAATATCAATACACTAACGCTACACACTAGTTCCTCCATTCCTTATCTATCTTCGTCAAGTCATTCATGTTTCTGCTTCTCTAGATATTGTGGCTCACCCGCCATTTGAGATAACAAAGAACGTATGAAAACTTTGGATCAGACCTTCTCCTAAGAACTCGTTTGTGCTATCCACTCAAAAGTCGTTTCGCGGAAAATGATGAGGAGTGAATCTCACTAGTGGAAAAAAGGCTTTTAAGACCGGACAAAAAAGGTACATTAGGACCGGACCCGCGAGCAGTCTTGTTCCAGGCGGTATTAAAAGTCGACCTTTAAGACCGGACTTTTACACGGTCTTAAAGATTTTCTTTAAGACCGGACATTTTAAACCTTCGGTCTTAAAAGTCGTACTAAATAAATCTGAAATATTTTTGGTTCGGTCCTAAAACTCAAACTTTAAGACCGGACAAAAAGTCGACCGCTCTTAAAAGATCCAAATATTAAGACCGGACAAATATCAATCCGGTCCTAAAGATAGCGGACTCTAAGACCGGAGGAATAATTACCCGGTCTTAAAAGACTGACTTTCAAGACCGGATTGTTTCAATGGACCGGTCTTAAAAGACCAACTTTTAAGACCGGCTTAACACCTTTAAGAGCGGTGTTATATATACATCCGGTCTTAATATTTGAACATTTAAGACCGTATTTTTTATTTGCGGTCTAAATTTTCCCGTATTTTTCCTGTTTTGTTCTTCCCGATCAATATATATACACAAATCCACCATACAAAACAGCACATAAAAGTCGATATACTTTAAGCTACAAGCTATGAACATGAATAAATTGAATTGGGAAAAAGAATACAAATATTATCCACCATGAGTTATGTGGCCTCTTAATTAAGTCTAAAACAACTAAAGTAATTTATAAAATAAGCTAACATATAACTAATTACAAAGGCAATGAGTTACAATACATGCAAGACGTAATTCAACATACAAATGTAGTCCAATATATTATTCACCATGCCTTCATTTGATTCCCACCCAACAACGTAACATGCATCCTCTTTTATAACATGCCCCTTTGAAACGGATCCTGCATACAAAAACAAAACAAGAACAAATTCATATTCAATGATGACATTGTTTAATTAAGAACATAGACAGCATATAATAATTGTTAAAACCTTAAAGTTTTCTAAGAATACTGCATATGAATATTAATTACCTTATGAATTGACACTTTTATAAAGTGATATCCTCCCATATCCCTTCTTGATGATCATTTCTTATGCCGGGTTCATTATCCGCTTCATCTTCTTCGTTCATGTCCGGTAGACCCCTTGTAAAAGGAGTACTCTCGGGAAGATCATCATAATTTGAATAACTTTCCTCATCAATATTAATGACCCTTTTTCCTTGAAGAGTTACAGACCACATTTTATTTTCTTGATCGGTGATATAGAACACTTGTTTTGCATGATCTGCCATAATAAAAGGTTCATCTCCAAAACTTCTACTATTGACATCGACTAAAGTGAATCCTAGTCGATCGATCTGAACACCATTATTGACATTAACCCACTTGCATTTGAAGATGGGCAATCATTCTTTCTCCCAATCTCCTGATATTTTTCCCTTATTTTCTGTGAATCAGGATTGAAAACAACTATATATCAATTATGAATTCCAGCCATGTCACTAACAGAAATTAGAGAACTTCCGCTTGATATGAACGTCAAACATTAGTCAAATTCACTTCATCAAGTTTCAACATTTTACTTAAGGAAGATGTAGCATTGTAGAAGAAATTGGGAAAACCAAAGGAAAGGGAGTTGCGAAATGCTGCCAACTCGGTCAATTCATTCATTCATCATAAATGGTTCCTACACATATTAGAATAACTAACTAACTAACACAACGTCTAACCATGGCCATTACACGGTTTACATATCAAACTTGCATGGAACTAGGACATGCTCCTCTCATGCGGGACAAAGGCAGCAAATGTATACTTCTATTCACACACCAAACCATTTAACTAACGAGATTAGATGTACACAATAACATTCACATATCCTCACGGGTTAATAAGCAAACAAAAGTGCAAACAAAACTAAATATAACTCACGAGCTTCGAGGAGTGGTCCGCTTCGAACAAATTGTTGCCAAGTTTGTTCATCAAGAAATTTGTACTTGTCCTGGGTTGATGGTCGAGGCTTCTCCTCGGCAAAAATATAAGTGTTAGCCGAGAAAGGTCTTAAACTTCTGAACCGCTCAAAGACAATAAGACAATGTTGAGTCTTTGAACTTCTCAGACTCAGGGACGGTGAATGTAAGCCGGATAGTGTCCCACATAGGATCCTTTATTGTTTTTTGGTCCACATTTTTCCACTCATCAGTCAAAATGCTAACCTTGCTGCGTACTAGAGCGCCGACAAAACTAGTATATGTGCTTTTATTAGGACCGAAAGGTTGCAAATTTTCATCAAAATGAATCTCGAGCTTCGTCCCGGTATTCGACTAAGGGATACTTCCATCATTCGTGTGCCGCTTCTACCACGGCGTGCACGGCGAGAGAGGCTCAATGTGAGATGAAGAGGGTTCGTTTGTCCGACCCTCCCGGTCAAACCGAGTATCTGGAGTTTCAAGAACACAAGTGGAATCGTTTTCACCGTTCATTTTCAAGCCAGTAAGAGAGGAATGCCCGAGAAAATGAGGGAGTAACGAGAGGCTAACAGTGCGCGGGCGAGGAAGAGAGGTAATGGAACAGGAAGGGTTTCGCAACGTGAACGGGGGTTCTTCGGTGAGAGTATGAGAGTGACAATGTGAGAGTGACAAAAGCTTCCGCGTGAAGTTAACGTTTGGCGCTTCATTTTTAAGATCGGACAAATACACATATACGGTCTTAAAAGATAACCTTTAAGACCGATCTCTATATATGTCCGGTCTTAAAATTAATTAATTTTTATTCAAACTTTAGTACCGGCCAAATTTTTGGTCCGTTCTTAAAGTCTAACTTTTAAGACCGGTCATTCTGTAACTATGGTCTTAACATTTATTTAATTTTTATTTAAACTTTAGTCTAGGACAAATTTTAAGTTCGGTCTTAAAAATCAAAGTTTTAAGACCGGCTTTTATATATGTTCGGTCTTAAAACTTTAATACCTTTATATTTATATTTTTCCGTATTATTTTGGAGTGTAGAAAATATAAGTCTGCCTTGATGAGATTTCTACATAAAAGTATTTGATATTTCAATTTTTTTATTAACATTTTTAAGGCCGGTTGTTATTTTAACAGGTCTGGATAAGATCTATGAAAAATTGATCAGAATAAGAAGTTCTTTATATTTACAAATATGCCACCGGTCACATATTTAGGACCGGTCGATAATTAGTCCGGTCTTAATGAGGCGTCCTTCATTGTGTAAGAAGTTCTTTTTATTTACAAACACGCCACCGGTCACACCATTAAGACCGGTGCTTCGTTTATCCGCTCTAAATGAGGCGGTCTTATAGCCCTTCATTGTTTAAGAAGTTCTTTTTATTTACAAAACTGCCACCGGTCACACCTTTAAGACCGGTGCGTCGATTATCCGCTCCAAATGAGGCAGTCTTAAAGCCCTTTTTTGCACTAGTGTCTGGTCCAGTCTCCAGAAAAATACGGAAATATGTAATGGTTCCTTTGATAGAAACCCTTAACATGGGTCAAATACCGCATGTATTTATCTCCATGGGTCTTAGAGTTTCATCCGGCGTGGCCCAGCTCCACATATAATCTGTGTGCTAGGATAGAATTATCGTCCAGTACAAACTGGCGATTATCGAGTTATCGAGGCGATATCGAGTTATCGAGATGCGATATCGGGGTTATCGGGACTACCGAGACCGATCTCGGGGTTATCGGACTACCGAGACGATATCGGGGTTATCGGGACTACTAGAGACGATATCGGGGTTATCGGGACTATCGAGTCGATATCGGGGTTATCGAGGCGATGATATCGGGACTATTAGAGACGATATCAGGGTTATCAGGACTATCAGAGACTGATATCAGGGTTATCAGGACTATCAAAGGCTAGAGCTGGGAATCAGGGCCGGCCCGGCCCTCCAAGGATGGCCCGTGAAGGGCCAGGGTCTAACAATCCAGTCACATCGTATGATCATGTGATAACAACTACACTACCATGTAAAGTTATCCCTGGTTTGCAACATCCGTGCCACGATGTACAGTCGTGTCCTCAGCGCTAGGAAAACATAACGGCATTATTATGACTATAACCCGTAAAGCTGTAAATAGTGATCTAAGCCTTCCCTACCTTAGTCACAGTGCATGTCCAGGACATAGTCCCGTTCATGGCTTCATGAAACTATCCATAACATATATAAGCATACAAAAGCATCAGAGTCAGTGTTACAGTATGCGTCCGTACCTTCGTTGACGATATTCTGGTACGTTTGACGAAAAACGACAGTGGCACAACAACGGTTCGTGATCAAAGATTTCCTATAGGAATAATATCACATTTATCAGTGATCAACATCATAACAGGCATTTTAGGTATAAATTACCATTTTGCCCCTAGTTGACTAATCGGCGAAATTTCGCCAGAGCTTCGCTACTTTGACTCTAATCTTCCAAAATTTTTCCATATCTCTAACTCCAACATGATTTTCGAAATTAGTGCCTTAATTACCCCTAAAACATGATATCTAATCATACTTGGAAGATTAAAGACTAATCTAGCATTTCTACTATAACTACCGGAAGAATTACTAAAGCTTAAGACAAAGGACCGAAGAAATTACCCAGGACTTCGCTGCTTTTTCCTTCGGGCCCCTCCTTCTCTCTACCTTCTCTCTAGAACCGAATTGCTCAAGTGAATTTGTGAGGAATGAGGTGAAGAGGTGAAGGCTATTTATAGAAAAAGTGTGACGGCAAAATGGTCATTTTCCAAATCCCTCTTCTTGAATTTTGGCCATAGAATTTTTGAGGCAAATTCTCCACCACACACCTAGCTTGGCTGACCTCCCCCTCCCCCAAAGTCAAAAAAAATGATGTCATGCACTGCATCATCTCTTGCTTTATGGAGCTTTATCCGATAAAGTTCCATGTTCGGTGTCCTAATCGCGTAATCTTGGAAAATCTCAAAAATCCGGCAACATAGCCCTAAAGATCCTTTCTTCCTCTTTCAAAATACTTGGGTTAACTAAATTTTTGATCCCATTCAGGACATTCCGTTGCCTGCCGAACATTTTCGGATAAACGCCGTCGGTTACGGAAATGACTTCCGGAAACACCAACTTCAGGACAAAAATTCACTGATTCATAATATGTCCAGATGTTTTCTACTTATCTCACGGATTTCAAGATATGATTTATTTTCATTAATACTATCTGCCCTATTCCATAAAATATCTTGTTCGTCTTATCTCTTAATCATTCCGCCGGTTTCGGAAATGACTTCGGAGACAGTCTTTTCCGAGATAAAATTTCACTTGTTTATAATATGCCCTGACTTTAGAAACTTAGTTTATGGTTTTCTAGATAGGATTTAATTTCTATCGGTGGTCATTTATCCTATTTGATTTTTCATAAAATATCACAATTATATTACTATTATATTACATAATATCTAGATATTATTTTTGCAAAATCTTATCTCCTTTTGGATCCAAATTTTCGGCCAGCTTCATATATTTTTTTATATTTTATTTTTCTGTTTTAAATTTATTTATATTATATTTAATTATCTTATTTTTTCCACACAATTTTCCTATTGGTCCTTTAGGATTAACATGGATTTAGGCTTTAAAAATTACTAGAATAATTGTAGACCTTTGATTTTGCTTTTCAAGATTCATTCTTAACCATTGATAATTGTTTAATTTATAGAAATTGATTAGTAGGTTTAATTAGTGCCCTAATTACATGATTAGCAACTTTTTAGGATTAGGGATTTTCATACACTTAATCTCATTAATTTTTCCTAATCCTTTCCAATTAATTAGCAAGTATATTTTATGCTAATTTTAGCCATAAACA
This sequence comes from Acacia pycnantha, assembly GCA_025563575.1. Lineage (NCBI taxonomy): Eukaryota > Viridiplantae > Streptophyta > Magnoliopsida > Fabales > Fabaceae > Acacia > Acacia pycnantha. The sequence continues at coordinate 579,567 of JAMWYP010000079.1, forward strand.
TTTAATTAAAGGGTTTTACATAATTTACCTTGGTTATTCCCTTGTTCATGCTTACATAATTAGCCAATAATTACTTAATTAATCCCTTAGCAATTGTTGATAATTTTCTTTATTAAGATTAATCATTATCTCACAACTATTGCACTGACATTGGTATTTTATATCCCATACATTATATTAAAAATCATGGGGTCAATTATGATCCCCAAATACTTTTTTATTTTGCCCTTTAATTTTTCCAATGTTATAATTTAATAAATTACCAAAATTAGAGACAATATACTCTCTAAATTTTAATAATTATTTTACTGCCTCTTAAGATTTATCATAATATTTTTAGACTATTTTATGACCCACAAGGGCATTTTGGGGATTTTCGGTCCTTTTATGCCTTTTAATTTCAATAGAAATTTCCATAAAATAAGATAAATATATCTCAAAGGTTGAGACCACATATTCACCTATTTCCAATATGTATTGTTTACCAAATTATGATACTTATCATAATTAGGATTTTTAGGGTATTACAAATGGGAACACTACTACAGATTTACTCATGTATAGATATATATATAGACCTTTAATAATTGACTGTTACACATAAACCCGTCAAGTTTGTTTATCAAAGACTTGGAGTATTATAATTCTTACAATTTTACACTTTTTTAATAATAAGTCAGAATGTTATAATATAATTATATAAATATGACAAGAGTTCAACAAAATAGAAAAAGAAACAGACAAGAATTCAATTTAACAGGAGGGGATTCTATGGTAAATGTAATCAAACACCCAAGAAATCTTTAAGCATGAAAGAGATGTCAATCTAAATAATAATACATTCCTTCTAGCAACTTCGAATCCAATTAAATTTTTAACAAGTGTTTCTCGGGGTCTAACTCTTACTCAATGCGATGCACATGCATGATAGATTGTGGCTATGGTATATACTATATAAGTGACTAAGAAAAATAAAAATATAATTATTATTATAAAGCAAGCTAACATTTTATTGATAATGAACTTTTATTTTAATAATATAATAGAGATAAAAAAAAGAGACAAGTGGCCCCTATATTCTAATCAAAACATATGGGTCTAAAGCGCAAAAGCCGATTTGTCTCTTTTATTATCTTTCTCTAAGTTCATCATATAAGATACTTTAAATATTAAGAGACACCCAAGAACAAGTTTAGAATCGTTGAATGTGCAACATCTCATCACCTTTTTTTCCGATATTATATGCTTTAGAGCCTCATTACCCCTAACAACTATAAAACAAGTTAGAGGGGATGTATTCAAACTTTTATAGGGCGCCGTCCTAGAGGTAGATTGTGAAACCCCACATTGATAAAGAGGGGAACGGAATGCGCTTTATAAAAGTTTGAATATCTCCTTAAAATTGTAGGGGCCATAGACTCTAAAGCGGATAATATCAAGAGTGAGGCGTTTTAATGCTACAAAATAACTCTTTCTCTTCTAAACTTGAACTTTGGGGTCCTCGGAGGTATTTTCAGTAGGGCGAAAGTGCTTGGGGTCTTCGGAGGTATTTTCAGCGGGGTGAGACCGCAGGAAGTACTCAAGGGCTTCACCAGCGATCAAGTTTGTGGTCTTTCGAATATCTGCATAACTTTCAAATTTGAAAGGCGTGAAGAGAGGTGGGTGATCACTTGTCAACAAACTCTTTTCCAGCTTCCACATTTCTATCCCTTGGTGCTAACAGAAATGTCGAAGTTGAGTACCTTGGCGTTGCTACGTTACATTTCACATGATGCTTCACATTTTCAAACCTTCCATTGCTCCATACCTACACCATTCTAAAATTTGTCAACAAAAAATCATCTTACAAATCGTTCACTAACAAAGTCTTAATTACATAACAGTGGGATTTGAATTCACGGTAATGTAGGTTGAGTAAACTTCGTATACCAATGGGACCAATTAATCTATGTTAGCATCATTTTTTCTAATCAAATACTCCTTCTTATCCTTTTTATAAGAGCTCGATCTGAATTGTCTGAACATTTGATGAGTTTTTTTACCATCCTTGCCTCTTATTAATTATATATATTGCATTAGCTAAAATGTTAATTATATTTATTTTATTTCTCTCTCTTACTTGTTCCTCATAAATAAAAGCATACTCAAAAAAATTTATTTAAGACGCATTTACTATTTTTAACTAAATTTAACCAATTTCTTAAACTACGTAACTCAATTAGCAGACTCTTATAAATAGAATGGGATGAATACTACTTTGAAAGTTGGCCCATTAAAACTTAATTAGATTCTAAATTATATACACTCACGAGAGCATTAACAACAACGTTTTAAGAACTATACGGCACATTAAACTAGAAATATCACTAGATCAATTCATCTGATCGATGATGTAATAATTAATTTTTTTAAATAATCTAAGTTCACAGTGATAGTGAATTTATAAGCTCACATAGTAACAATAAATTAAATAAGTCTAAAGATAGATGAAGATGTGGTTTAGAAGTAAGCTCTTAGGGTTGATGGGAACTAAACCACATCACCTAATATAATGCATAAATATAAAGAGAGAGAAAAGGCGATGTAATGCACAAAGCTCAAGCCAGATGGGGTTTCAGGAGGGATATATATATATATATATATATATATATATATATATATATATATATATATATAAAATAATGTTCACTTCAGTACCCGGTCACTCCTGGTGACCCATTATGGATACCCGAGCTGTTTTTTTTTCCTTGTTCTCACATGGGTTGGACAGGAGATCGAGCCAGGTCAATACGGACCGGACTCTGAATTATATGCACAACCCTAGGAATATGTGTGTGTATATAATGTGAGTGCATGTAAAATGATGAAAAGGATTAAATGCGATAAACTTACATGAGCAACATCCCCAATATTGATAAAGAAAGTGCCAGGTGCGGGAGTGACAGAACAAAGCAATTGGAAGGAGAGTGCCAGGCTTCAAGACCATCAATTTCATCATCATCTTGAAGAACATTTAGAAAGCCTCCATCAGTGTGCCAATGGAGTCCATAATCCCCAATTTCCTCAGGACTGAACTTGAATTTGTTTAACCTCAATTCGCATCGCCAATTCTCTAAATCCAACACTTCTTCAGGCGCAATTGATAACCCTAAAACACTCTCTTGTATCTTTTTCGCCAAGTTCACTGCTAATTCATGGGTTGCTTTCCCATATGCCTCTATTGTATGCCTGCGTTAACCACCATCACATATATAAACTTAAAACCATGTTCTCTATTGAAAACACTTAAAGTAAGAGTTTTGTGCTTTACGAGACATAACTCATCTCACATGTTTACTTCATAAAGCACGAAATACTTAAAATAAACTAATTCCAACAAGCACTTGGCCGTGATAATTTTTTATTGACTTGGTAAATCGTAGGGACCAAGTTGTTTCTGGATTCAATTAGTAGCTATCCGAGCAACTGACTAATCTTGATTGAGGATTTGTGTAACATCTCAATGCCTCGCTGCGCTCTTTATATTCTCCGCTTTAAGACCCCATCATCGCTCACGGTTTTAAAATGCCTCGTAAGGAGTGGTAGCTCAGGTTGATGTGCTAGCGGGGACTTGGGATCCAAGGGGTGGATTGTAAAGTCTAACATCGGCTGAGGAGGGGAACAAAAGACGCCTTATAATAATTTGGATATCTCCCCCCTCTCGACAGGTTTTAAATCCGTGAGGGATGACGGACCCCAAAACAGACAATATCGAAAAGGAGTTGTTAGAATATTACACTTCTAAAGGTAGAGGATTTTATATTTTTAAACGAACTTGAGTTGGAGTTTGGGAATAAATCAAATATTGAGTGAATGCATGTTTTGGAACTAATAGTTATATTTTTCCCTTAAAACTTTGTCGAGAGGATAGGATGCATATACTAACCTGTGTTGAGGGGGGAGATCCAACTGAGAGAAGAGGTCATTGAAAGCTTGAGGGGATCCCAAGTCATAGATGCTCATACTTTCAAAGAGAGGTTGGTAAGGGAATAGCATAAGACCAGTTCCCTTATATTTTGAAGGGTCAACGTTGCGTTTCTTGATCTCTGGTTGAAGTGCGTGTACATAAATTGCCACCTCCTTCATCTCCTGCATTAAGCTTCCTGGGATATCGTGGTTCACCAATCTGAAACATCCCCATTTCTCACACACCTCTCTTAGCTTGTTGTACTCTTCTTCCTCTGGAAATTTTTTCAGGTCGATCACCGGGACGCTGATCTCACTCATCATTTTCGCCATTTCTTTATTCTTTTTCCAAGAAACTAAGGAAGAAGAATGATTCAGATATTGTTGATGGTCATTGGGATATGTCTAATATATTTATACTCCACCCTGTCCTTATCATAGGGCTTCTTTTAGATTTTTTTTTTTTTCGTGTATGATAATGTAAGTAATTTGGAAAGGCATTAATGCTTCTATATTAGTTTCGCCCCAATAAGAAATGCTTGAATGTGAATCCATTTGCAACCTTTGGTAATCTTGCTTGAATGGTAGTAATTCATTTTCGGATAATCCAATAAATGCCAACTTCATGGTACAATGAAACCAACTTTTCGGATTATCATGAAAAGGAAAAAAAAAACATTAGGAAGGTTGGAGCATTACAATGGCACAGTGAATCTAACTTTTTGGAAATCTTCCTTGAATAGTAGTAAAATTGTTGTTAAACTCGCGAGTTAACTATCCGAGTTTACTGGTTTTACGTTTTTAGCTTACAAAATCGTGACAGCTTGTACTTAAACTCTGCTAGTCATAAACTCGTTGAAACTCATGAATTTACACATCGAGTTTATCATTTTTACGTTTTTACCTTACAAAATTATGTCAAGTCACTCTTAAACTCGTGTTGATTAGTTTGTTTTAATCATGTTTAATTACTTTATATGTTAATTTTATAGAAATTTTTTTGTTGGATATAACAAATTATAAATGTTGATGGATTTACTTTCAATTATTTGTGTAAATTATAAATGTTGATGGATTTACTTTCCTAAATAGGTCTGTCTTATGATCCCTATTGTTTGTGTAAATTTCTTATTCCCGTTGATTGTGAAACCTTTTATCTGTGAAATTCTTCTATTTATCAGTCAACGATAATGGATATCAACTGATGAATTATTCTTTTGCTTTGATCAATTGCTTCTGATGAATTATTCTTCTTCCCCTTTAATTTTAGGAATTTTCTTTTACTACCGTTTAGCTGATGAATTGTTCTTCTTCTCCTTTAATTTTAGGAATTTTCTTTTACTACCATTTAGCTCGATGACAGAAGCGGTATGAATCATTGTGTTCCACATTTCAAATTTGAGATGGATGATGATGAATATCTGATGCCCACGGCTTCTTGGTTGCCCCACCAAAACAAGCCCTCCGTGTAAGCTCTCTTTTCCATCTTGCAAAATAAAAACTCTGAACTAGTTGATTTTTCTTCAGAGAGTGCTTGGTTGCTTTAATTAATAGTGAAAATTGAAACAGGTCCGAGCTAAGCTCTCATCGCCCTCAACCTCTCCCTCTCGCCTGCAACCTCTCCCTCTCGTTGTTGCCGACCATTCTCGTGCTTCTTCTTCTCATATATGTTTAGACACTTTTAAGACTAGTGGTTGTGTACACAACTAGTCTTAAAAGTGAGACTTTTAAGACCAATTATTTTACACAATCAGTTTTAAAAGTCTTACCTTTTAGACCTTATATGTTAAAAAGCTGTCTAAAAGTGGTTTTTAAGACCGATTTCTCAACCTGTCTTAAAAGTAATAGACTTCTTAGATCGGCGGTATCAAGAATGGATCCAAAACCAGTCTAAAAAACAATTTTTGCAGTAGTGATATTCAATAAATGCCAAGTTCTTGGCTTCTTGAAAAAGCAAAGTTTTTGCCAATAAATTTTAAATAAATTTATTTCCTTTTTAGTATTAGTAAAAAGAAATGGGAACACTACTGCAAATTTTTAGTATTTCCTTTTTGGTATTAGTAAGAAATGGTAATACTCTTACTTGAATGGTAGTAATTCGTTTTCGGATAATCCAATAAAAGCAAAGTTGTTGTCGCAGCCTTACTCGTCACCGCGATGCTCTCAACGCGGCTGGTGCTCTCCACGGAGATGACGAGTCAAATTTGGCAGTCAATCACAAGTTTGGTGATCAAAGGGGGGAATAACTATTTGGAAGGTTGGGACTGAAAGAAAGGGTAGGTTGGGTGTAAAATCTTCCTATCACTTTTAAATTTCCATAAGAAAACATATAAATAAATATAGGGTCAATGATTTCTCCCGTCACTGGAGATAAGTTATCTCGAGTGACCCCCAAACTACGTCATTTTAGATTAATGAAGGGTGTTTCCGTAATTTTGTTTATTTCTTTTTCATATAAATTTTACCGAAACACCCTTCATTAATTCACCTAAAATTAAAAACACACCCTTCATTAATTCAAAACGACGTAGTTTTAGGGGTCACTAGAGATAACTTATCTCTAGTGATTGGAGAAATACTTTTCCCATAAGTATATGGCAGAAATTAAACGTCACAAATGATAGTGGAATTATTAACTTGGCTCAGTGTAAAAACCATGGGACCAATAAAAATCATATCCATTATGATAAAAATAGGGTATAAAAAAGTCTTAACCAGATGCACAAACACATGCAATCGCCCATCATAATTATGTATTGTACTGGATGGTAATTCTATCCTAGCCCAGAGCTCATATACGGAGCTGGGCCACGCCGGATGAAACTCCGAGACCAACAGAGATAAGTACATGCAGTATTTGACTCATGTAGCGAAACTTCCGATACGTAACTCCGTACCCGTTTCTATGAAGGACAAATCAACGAAAATTCTGAACGAGGGGAGAAATTGCGGGTATGTATTCATTTGTAGTGAGTACAGTAAATGCTGGGAGCAATGTGAATACTAGAGTGATAAGAGCTGGGAGCAGTGTAAATACTAAGCGTGATAGAGTCTATGTGCGGTATAGATACTAGTGCGATAAAATCTGGGACATGGTAATTGTTTTCCTTCTATAACCAACGTTTTCCCTAATAAAGGAAAAGAACGAGACATGGAAAATTTGAGAGACGCCGAAACTCCTAGAGGTAGAGGCAGAGGCCGAGGTAGAGGCCGAGGCAGAGGATGAGGCAGACAACCTCGAGTGGGACCAGTATCTGATCGTGACCCATGTTGAAAATTTCTATCAAAGGAACCATTACGTATTTCCGTACTCTTTTGAAGACTGGATCAGATCCACTCTTTGTAGCCAAGCCAGAGATAGTGTCATAAATATGTAGTTTTTGGATCTAGCGGGATAGTACCGCAGATTCATGAAGAATTTTTCATCACTTAAACAAAGTTCACAAGTAGGGAATTAAATCATTAATGTTGAACAAAGACTGTGAGACAAGTTTTCATGGATTGAGAGAAAAGTTGGTTACAAAGACCAAGGAATTGGTTATCCCAAATCCAAGTAGATTTTATAATGGTACCAATAGGAATGGATCGGGATATGTCTAGCTGCAGCATGACAATGTGATGACTTACCATTCTCAAGCCTCTCAAGTCAAAACTAATCTACACATGACCTAGAGTTAGTAATTATCATGTTTCTTAGTAATTATAAAATAAACCAATATTGTATCATTGAGTATGGGGTATCCTGTGTTGACACGGTGTATGGGCGCCGTGAAAGCACTATATATCGACATACGACGTGATATCCTTGAGTATGAGATATCTTGTGTTTCCGCGGTGTATGGGCGCCATGGAAACACTATATATCAAAGTACGACAAGACGAATGTGTAGTACGCGGTGTATGGGCGCCACGGAAACACTATATATATCCAAGTACGCGGTGTATGGGCGCCACGGAACAAGTAAAACATAATAAAAGCTTTATAATCAAGCCGAAACGAATTCTCAATCACCGAGAGAAACGGCTTAAAAATGTTCGGATGGAATAAGAATCCGGAGCGTATGGTCCGTAGTCTATTTGGTGCAGAGTCTAGCTAGTATAGAGCAAATTTCGAGGACGAAATTTTATTTAACAGGGGAGAAATGTAATACCCGGATAAATAAAATGACTATTTTGATAAGTGAATATGTGGTATCAATTTCTGTGTTATATTTAGCATAAGTTTGAAGGAAAATTTCTTGAAAACTAGGAAAAAAATGATAATGTGCCGAAAATTACCAAAATGCCCCTGTGGTGCATAAATGGTTTAAGGAAATTATGAAAAATCCTAAAAGGTAGTAAAATAATTATTAAAATTGAGAGAGTATATTGTCTCTAATTTTGGTAATTTAATAAATGTTAAACTTGGAAAAGTTAAGGGAGAAGAATCATAAAGTATTTGGAGTTCTTAACTGACTCCATAATTATTGATAATTTACATGGGAGATAAAATAGCAATGTCAGTGCAATTTTTGTGAGGAAATGAGTTATTCTAATTGAGAAAATTATCGACAATTAGTGGGTAATTAATTAAATAATTATTGGCTAATTATTTGGGCTTAAACAAAGGAAAATCCACAGATAATTATGTAAAACCCTATAATTAGTGGTCTATGGATAGAATGAGCATAATATATATTTGCTAATTAATTGGAAAGTATGAAGAAAAGTATATGAGATTGAGTAATTTTAAGCCTAAAAACAAGTATGGACCAATAGGGAAATTTTGTATAAAATCATTATAAAATAATTATTTTATATAATATTAATTAATTAAATAATTAATTAAAAACGAAAATTAAAATAAATAAATAAAGGGTCCAGAGGTTTGACCGAAATTATAGAAGGGAAAATAAAGGAAAAATAAATGAAAACTTAAAAGAAAACTTAGTGAAGAAGTTTTGAAAAAGTATAAGATATTTTGTGAAAAAGCAAATAGGATAAATGACCACCAATAGAGATTAAATCCTATCTAGAAAACCATGAACAAGGTTTTTAAAACCAAATAATATTAGAAACAAGTGTAATTTTATCTCGGAATAGGCTGTCTCAGAAGTCATTTCCGTGATCGGTAGAATACTTAGGTAATAAGACGAAATAGGGTAATCTGTGAAAAAGGCAGATAGTCACGAATTGGAGTTTGAAGAAAATAAATTATAACTCAACATCTGGGGATGAGTTGATAATTATCTGGACATATTTGGAATCAGTGAATTTTTGTCCAGAGATTGATGATTCCGAAGTTCGTTCCGTAACCGACGCGTTTTTCCGTAAATCTTCTGGTAGGGCCGGAGAAGGCCTAAAAGGGATCAAAAATTTAGTTAACCTAGAAATTTTTAGTGAGTAAGAAAGGATCTTCAAATTGTCTATTCCGGATTTTTAAGATTCCTCAAGATAACGCGATTCGGACACCGATCGGAGACTTTATCGGTAAAACCTTCTGGAAGCAATGCAAGGTGGCATCTTTTGATTGGATTCTTGAATTTTGGGGAGGGGGCACGGTTTTGTGGTGGTGAATGGAAGAAGAAACTCGTTTGCTAAGTTGTCAAATGCATGGCTTAGAATGAAAGTTGGAAGATTGGAAAAAGACCGTTTTGCCCTCGCACTTCTTCTATAAATAGGACACCATTCTCACTTCATTTCTCACACCATTTTCCTTAGCAAATTCGAAACATAGAGAGAGGTTTTAGAGAGAGAAGCTCTGGAGGAAAAAGCACGAAGCTCTGGGTAAGTTTTTCGGTACTTAGTCTTAAGCTTTCGTAGTTCTTTCGGTAGTTAGAGTAGAAATGCTAGAATAGTCTTTAATCTTCCAAGTATGATTAGATATCATATGCTAGGGGTATTTTAGTCATTAATTTCGAAAATCATGATGGGGTCAGAGTTATGGCAAAATTTTGGAAGATTAGAGTCAAAGTAACGAAGTCTCAAGCGAAATTCCGCCGATTAGGGGGTCAGGGGTAAAATGGTCATTATGACTAAAAATGTCCGTCTTAATGATAGATCCTTAACAAATACGTTGTTATCTTAATAGGATATCCCTGATTACGTTCTGACCAACTGTTGTACCGTTTTCCGTCAAAGTACCGAATTTCCGTCAACGAAGGTACGTTCGCGTACTGTAACACTGACACTTATGTTTATGGTATACATATATGTGCTATGTGTATTGTTATGGTATGTTTATTGAATGAAAATATGTTAGAACAGTTTGGTGCCGAAGGCAAGGCTAGTCCATGTGGGTGTGCCAGTTAGTCGCCGTAAATTCGGTGAGGCCCCCATGATAGACACTTACCTGGCCATTCTGTTCGGTTAACGGATGTACGTTCGCGTACTGGTAACCTTAACGCTGATGTTTATGGTATGCATATATGTGATGATTTGTTGTGTGAATAGTTTGGTGCCGAAGGCAATGCTAGTCTATGTGGGTGTGCCAGTTAGTCGCCGTAAAGTCGGTGAGGCCCCCATGATAGACACTTACCTGGCCATTCTGTTCAGTTAATGGATGTACGTTCACGTACTGGTAACCTTAACGCTGATGTTTATGGTATGCATATATGTGATGATATGTTGTGTGAATAGTTTGGTGCCGAAGGCAAGGCTAGTCTATGTGGGTGTGCCAGTTAGTCGTCGTAAAGTCGGTGAGGCCCCATTGATAGACACTTACCTGGCCATTCTGTTCGGTTAACGGATGTACGTTCGCGTACTAGTAACCCTAACTCTGATATTTATGGTATGCGTGTATATTGTTAGGTGTATTGTATGAGTAGAGTTGTTATGCTGTTTGAGTATATAGTGTTGTTAGAGGATGATTGAACATATGCATGCACTGGGAGTGGTATATCTGTGTTCACTGGGAGTGGTATGTCCTGATTCACTGGGAGTGGTATATCTGCATTCGCTGGGAGCGGTACATTTACATTGGTTAGAAGTGATTCATTTGCTGTGCTTATATACTGTATATGTAAATATGAGGTTAACCGTTACCTGGGGTCCGATTGCAATGGACCTCAGCCCTTAACTTAGCTTCAGGGTCGGAAGGACCGAGGACCGAGGAGAGAGGGAAGCAGCACGCTTAGAGACACGGCAGGAGATTTCTTTTTGTTGTTCCATCTGAAGCCTTCCTTTTGATGTTGTTATCTACTTATGAACCACACGGTTATTGTACCGTTTCTGTAACCAGCCAGACTTACGGCTTTCTGAATCTATATATCAGATACTCTTTTGCTCCGGTGCTCTACTCTGATGATTGTAAATGGAAAATAATTTTATACTGCTTTTAAAAAGTTGGGATGTTACATTTTGGTATCAGAGCAGTAGTCCTGGCATGAATCTAGCTAAGTTATTACAAACCTTTTGGTGCCTAAGGCAGGGCTAGTCTATGTGGGTGTGCCATTTAGTCGCCGCTAACCCGGTGAGGCCCCCATGATAGACACCTACCTGGCCAATTGGTTTGAGTAACGGAGTTAGGCTCTACGCATTTTTAAAGAGTATGTTTTGAAAACGAGTACTGATATAGCCTAAGTCGGTGTACCATCTTACTTCGGTGTACCAGTCTGTACCGGTATACCATCCTTAACCGGTGTACCACCCTCTGTCGGTGCATCACTCTGATAATCCTGATATCAGTCTCTGATAAATCTGATAACAGTCCCAGATATCTCTGATACCACTGATACCGCTGATAACCCAGATATCTCTGATACCGCTGATAACCCAGATATCTCTGATACCGCTGATAACCCAGATATCTCTGATACCACTGATACAACATCGGTTCTTGATCAAATATTTCCTATAGGAATAATATCACATTTATCAGTGATCAACATCATAACAGGCATTTTAGGTGCAAATTACCATTTTGCCCCTAGTTGACTAATCGGCGAAATTTTGCCAGAGCTTCGCTACTTTGACTCTAATCTTCCAAAATTTTGCCATATCTCTAACTCCAACATGATTTTTGAAATTAATGCAGTAATTACCCCTAAAACATGATATCTAATCATACTTGGAAGATTAAAGACTAATCTAGCATTTCTACTATAACTACTTGGAAGAATTACTAAAGCTTAAGACAAAGGACCGAAGAAATTACCCAGGACTTCGCTGCTTTTTCCTCCGGGCCCCTCCTTCTCTCTAGAACCGAATTGCTCAAGTGAATTTGTGAGGAATGAGGTGAAGAGGCGAAGGCTATTTATAGAAAAGTGTGACGGCAAAATGGTCATTTTCCAAATCCCTCTTCTTGAATTTTGGCCATAGAATTTTTGAGGAAAATTCTCCACCACACACCTAGCTTGGCCGACCTCCCCCTCCCCCAAAGTCAAAAAAAATGAAGTCATGCACTGCATCATCTCTTGCTTTATGGAGCTTTATTCGATAAAGTTCCCTGTTCGGTGTCCTAATCGCGTAATCTTGGAAAATCTCAAAAATCTGGCAACATAGCCCTGAAGATCCTTTCTTCCTCTTTCAAAATACTTTGGTTAACTAAATTTTTGATCCCATTCAGGACATTCCGTTGCCTGCTGAACATTTTCGGATAAGCGCCGTCGGTTACGGAAATGACTTCCGGAAACACCAACTTCAGGACAAAAATTCACTGATTCATAATATGTCCAGATGTTTTCTACTTATCTCACGGATTTCAAGATATGATTTATTTTCATTAATACTATCTTCCCTATTCCATAAAATATCCTGTTCGTCTTATCTCTTAATCATTCCGTGGGTATCAGATATGACTTTGGAGACAGTCCACTCCGAGATAAAAATTCAATTGTTTATAATATGCCCTGACTTTAGAAACTTTGTTCATGGTTTTCTAGATAGGATTTAATTTCTATCGGTGGTCATTTATCCTATTTGATTTTTCATAAAATATCACAATTATATTACTATTATATTACATAATATCTAGATATTATTTTTGCAAAATCTTATCTCCTTTTGGATCCAAATTTTCAGCCAGCTTCATATATTTTTTATATTTTATTTTTCTGTTTTAAATTTATTTATATTATATTTAATTATCTTTTTTTCCACACAATTTTCCTATTGCTCCTTTAGGATTAACATGGATTTAGGCTTTAAAAATTACTAGAATAATTGTAGACCTTTGATTTTGCTTTTCAAGATTCATTCTTAACCATTGATAATTGTTTAATTTATAGAAATTGATTAGTAGGTTTAATTAGTGCCCTAATCACATGATTAGCAACTTTTTAGGATTAGGGATTTTCATACACTTAATCTCATTAATTTTTCCTAATCTTTTCCAATTCATTAGCAAGTATATTTTATGCTAATTTTAGCCATAAACATTTAATTAAAGGGTTTTACATAATTTACCTTGGTTATTCCCTTGTTCATTCTTACATAATTAGCCAATAATTACTTAATTAATCCCTTAGCAATTGTTGATAATTTTCTTAATTAAGATTAATCATTATCTCACAACTATTGCACTGACGTTGGTATTTTATTTCCCATGCATTATATTAAAAATCATGGGGTCAATTATGATCCCCAAATACTTTTTGATTTTTGCCCTTTAATTTTTCCAATGTTATAATTTAATAAATTACCAAAATTAGAGACAATATACTCTCTAAATTTTAATAATTATTTTACTGCCTCTTAAGATTTATCATAATATTTTTAGGCTATTTTATGACCCACAAGGGAATTTTGGGGATTTTCGGTCCTTTTATGCCTTTTAATTTCAATAGAAATTTCCATAAAATAAGATAAATATATCTCAAAGGTTGAAACCACATATTCACCTATTTGCAATAGGTATTGTTTACCAAATTATGATACTTATCATAATTAGGATTTTTAGGGTATTACATTTCTCCCCCCGTTAAATAAAATTTTGTCCTCGAAATTTGCACTCTACCATCTAAACTTCGTACTATTTAAACTTCGGACTATTAGCTTCGGATCTTTACTCTATCTCAGGTTCGACTACAAGGATCTTGTCATATCGTACCTTGATATATAGTGTTTCCCGAGGCGCCCACACACCGCAGTCAACACCACAAATCCCAAAATGTCTCCATGGTTCCCATACACCATGGCAACACAAGATATCATAAATGTTTCCATAGCGCCCACACACCATGGTAACACAAGATACCTTCTACTTAATGACACGATCGCGGTCGGAATGTAATAACTAAGAAGTGTGGAAAACGTTATGGAAGTCTAAACAAGTTCGGGGATAAGGCTATCTAGTAACGACTGGTTCGTTTTCAACGAATACTTGAATGATCTCACGTAATGTGGACTACATGTTCGCCTTTGAGGTGTTCCATTGGCACCGGCTTCTAGGTATATTCTTAAAAACATACGATCATCACAATAATCAAAAGATTCTCACGATCTTTTGTAACTCGTATAAAATATTTAGGAACGTGATCAATCATATCTGGTCTAAGAAAATTTCTGCTCCGACAATTCCGTTGAGCAATATAAGTGATTTACACTTCTGCCTGTTCAAGGCGTCAATTGGTGTCATCTCGATTGTAAGAAAATTTGAAAGATTGGCTTTATCGGGTGTAGTTATAGTTTCGCGGGGAATTTCCTTTGACCGGATTAAGCTTCCATCAAACTCAACGAGCTTTCATTCCTCGAATCGTCATATGAGATACTGGTACAAATTTCCTGCGGAGAGTAGCTACTCGATATTTTCTTTATCTGATTAGTAATTATTTTCTACATTGTAGCCCTATAGTAACTTCATCTAGCGATGCTATATATATATCACCGAGTTAAAAAAATTTCAAGCACTTGTGCTAGCGGTATTCATCTATGATCATATCTTAGAGGCATCACCTCTACTTTCTTAAATTAAACATGATAATCACTAACTCTAGGTCGTGTGTAGATTAGATTGACTTGAAAGGCTCCAACTGACGCGAGGTGTAAGTCATTACGCTGTCCTGCTACAGCCAGACATATCCCAATCCATACCTAATGGTACCACTACGAGACTACTTGGATTTGAGATAACCAATTTCTTGGTGCTATAACCAACTTCCCCCTCAATCTATGGAAGCACATCTCACAGTCCTTGTTCCACACAAATGTTTTGATTTTTACTCGTGAGCTTTGTCAATAGCAAGTTACCAGAAATTTTACATGAATCTGCGGTACTATCCCGCTAGACCGAAACTACACATCTATGTTACTATTTATGTCTCTTTCTATTCCAGAACTGCTTCCACTTTGCTGAAATAATTAACAACATTGTCACAAAAAGTAACATGGCCTAGAAAGTTTATTTCCGACAGCCAACACCCACATTCTTTTCCTTTAAATCTAGTAAAGAGTTACATCTTTCTCTAGTACACACACTACTGATCGACTTTATTCTTTGTGTTTCTCTTCTTATTTCTGAACAGATGAGGACGTCGTCAAACAACGCCTCTATTTCCCTACCTATGCGTTTGAGAGAAAATTTTGTTCCGGTATTCTATGAACAAGATAGGGGCATTTAGTTTGGAAGACACCATAAGAGATTTCAAAATGCCCGTACTTAGTCCTGAAAACCATTTTCAGAACAATGCTAGTTTCGATTTGCAGTTGGGGTGTTCTGATCATTAGTTGATCTTAAACATAGGATTTAGATATTTGGGTGGATTGTCAAAAGAAAGTGGTATTTGTTTTTTACAATTACTTCGTTCTACTGACGGTAGTGGATACAAGTCACAAACTCTTGTTTTCCTTTAAGAATGTTACCAGGAATTTCTTTGGTGGTACGTTGGTTTGAAATAAACTTTGTTCTTTGGTAGTTCTCCGAGTTGCTTTCTCAGATCCTATCTTTCATTCGATGTCAATTGATACAGCGCTTTTGATCTAACTCCTTTGTTAAGCATCTATTTAATAGTGAACTTTGAACTTCTCTTTCTGAGGTAATTTGGTAAGATTATCGGTGATTTCATTTATGGTAAGCTGTTTTTGAGTAAGGATTTGGCCTCCGCGTTAATTCTATCTCTGCTTGTGGGAATGATATATTCTCATTGACACCGTTCTTCATTACCGCTAGTTTAACACAATTAAGAATGTCGTTGACATTGTGAAGTTGTAATAAGATCTATATTATATTCGTAACTTGGTTTCAGACATGCTTCATAAGCTAAAGAGTTTACACCTAATCACACCTAATGGTGTAACTACTACATATGTATGCATCCCAAAAGGATCCATACAAGCATAAAAAATACATGATCGATTTAGCACCCGGATCGGTTTATATCTGACATAGATTTTTACTGAGCGTTAGTATCTTGGACCATTCCTGGAGATTCTCCACCTCACGTGATGCCATCATCTGGCCTGAGTTCTGTAGCCCTAACTTCGCAGCTTTCAAAGGACAGTGAACACTGATGTGTCCAGGATGACGGCACTTGAAGCATAACAGCTTCCCATTGCAACTAGTTCCTTGGTGGTGCCTTCCGTGCTCGGAACAGTCCTTGATAATGTGTCCCGGTTCTCGACATTTGTAGCACACCCGTTTCCTATTACATCGAACATTGGGATGGTAGTTCCCGCAAATTGAACACGGTAGGAGTCTCGGCATTTTTGGATAGTTCTGCTGTTTAGTCTGAACTATCTTCTTCCCCTTTCCTTGGTAGTTGACCCCAGGTAACTTCCTTTCAGTGTGGGGCTTTTGTGGCTAAATATGGCATGACTTGCATTACTACTGTTGACATTCCTTGATCTACGCAGCTCTTCTAAGTTACACTCCATCAGACGGCAGGATTCCAATTGTCTCTCAATCTGTCTGTCTTGTCTTTCTGCAAGGAGGATATCAAATCTTCTGCTCTTTCAGCTTTTCTGCTATCTCCTGCAACTCCCTTTGTACTGGGACTGGTACCACTTGACAAGAAAGACCACCTAGAACTTGGCCTTGGCCTCTAAGAACTCTGATTCCTTGCAAACTTTCCATCCTATCTTTCTATTAAGAACGACAGTTTTTAAGGAATTAGTTTAATCTTCTAAATAAACAGGTATTACACATAATGTTCATGGCATAATATGTCACATTATTTAGCTGGTTTTTTCAACACTAGTTGTTATATCTTATATCCCACGTTATGACTACTTGCCTACATACTATCTAAAACTAGCTTTTGAAGATGATTCAGGAAAGAGTAGAAATTGGTTGTACGTTGCTCATCTAAGAGTTTATTCGTCTGTTTCATCCAGAAGCGGTTTCAAGAAAAGAGAAATTCCGCTTCCAAACCGTTATACCCTAAAGCGAAGGAATTCGTTTACTCAAGGCTTAAGACATGGCTTCCCCAACTGGGGTTTATGGAGTCTGCTCTTCACCAATTCCTGTTGTCGCCCATAATGTTTCATCGTGCTGTCCATACATGTCATCCTCATAGTTTTGGATTCTTCAGTCCAAATATGTGCCAAACGAAGATTGCTGCTCCTCTTGCTAAGTGTACCAAACAAGAACTTATGGGTGAGAGATGATAGGTAACACTAATAAGAGACCCCCCCAGATCATACAGGTGTATGTCTCAGAAGACGAACCGACCTACTATAAAGGCGAGGAGAGAACATGAAAACAAGTGGAAAATAGGGAACAAGGTATTTAGGGATGGTCACTCTGTCATTCTATTCGCCTCAACCATGGAAGAATGCATCTGCTCTGCAACTACTACTGTTATGATTATGAACATTCCCTATCATTTTCCGTGCAAAGACTTGTTAACGATCTTGGACGAGCACTGCTCTCAGCAGAGTTGTGTATGGGTTCAGAGTTGTATAATGACTCAGGTGGGTATACGTTCGAAGTTTTATAGTCCAGGTCAAGTTGGAGTTTATCAAAAGTATCAGAAGCGAAATATATATTCAAAATATGCTTAAGATGTTATAGTCATCTGCGCTCCCTAACCTACTTGTCAATTTAGTCTATACAGACCCTTCTTGGTTATATCAGCTATTATACAATTCTCAGGGGTTTTACAAAAATATCAATACACTAACGCTACACACTAGTTCATCCATTCCTTATCTATCTTCGTCAAGTCATTCACGTTTTCTTCTCTAGATATTGTGGCTCACCCGCCATTTGAGATAACAAAGAACGTATGAAAACTTTGGATCGGACCTTCTCCTAAGAACTCGTTTGTGCTATCCACTCAAAAGTGGTTTCGAGGAAAATGATGAGGAGTGAATCTGGTCCAGTCTCCAGAAAAATACGGAAATATGTAATGGTTCCTTTGATAGAACCCTTAACATGGGTCAAATACCGCATGTATTTATCTCCTTGGGTCTTAGAGTTTCATCCGGCGTGGCCCAGCTCCACATATAATCTGCGTGCTAAGATAGAATTATCGTCCAGTACAAACTGGCGATTATCAGAGTTATCAGAGGCTGATATCAGAGTTATCAGAGTTATCAGAGACTGATATCAGGGTTATCAGGACTACCAGAGACTGATCTCAGGGTTATCAGGACTACCAGAGATTGGTATCAGGGTTATCAGGACTACTAGAGACTGATATCAGGGTTATCAGGACTATCAGAGACTGATATCAGGGTTATCAGGACTATCGAGACCGATATCGGGGTTATCGGGACTATCGGAGGCTAGAGGCGGGAATCGGGCGGGCCGGCCCTCCGAGGATGGCCGTGAAGGCCGGGGCCTAACAGGGCCGGCCCTCCAGGGCTTGAGGTAAGAAAAATATCTGTTTTTCAAAGCCCGGCCCGAGAGCACCAGGGTCAGGGCCGGCCTTCCAGGGCCCGAAAATTACTATTCCAAATTTTAACTATTTTTCCTCCATTTTTTTAAAGAAGTATAATTAGTAAATTACAACACGAATCATTCAACAAATAAGCACAGTCACTAATTCATAATCAAAAGTAAACTATGTTCATAAATAACTCACATAAAACATAAGAAGTATACCATTAAGCGATATTAGTACGATGACTATTATTGTCATCATCTTCGCCACTATCATCAATTTCAACGACATTTGATTGTTCTTCACTTTGAGTAGTAGCCTCTGGCTCATGAGTAAGAATATCATAAATTTTTCTCCGCTTCATGAACACATCCTAATCTTTATTTGCAACAAATAATAAACCAAATCATAAAATTAGAGTATAGTTATTATTTATTTGTAATTAAATGGATAAATAACCCTATAACAAATACTATATATATATATATATATATATATATATATATATATATAAATTAATAAATTAAAAAAGAAAATAAAGAAAAAGCTACAGTGAAAAGGGCCTGCAGGGCTGGCCCGTGGCCCTCCAGGGCCGGCCCGTTTAAGCCCGAGGCCCTCCAGGGCTGGCCCTACAAGGCCAATTTCAAATATCTCATCCATTTTTCGAGCCCGACCCTTGACGGGCCAGGACTTAAACGGGCCGGCCCGATGGGCTTGGCCCGATTTCCTGGCTCTATCAGAGGCTGATATAGCAAAAATGTAACATCCCATTTTGAAAAGCAGTATAAATTTTTTTTTCATATATCAGAGTAGAGCATCGGAACAAATAGAGTATTGAGTAACTGATACAACATCAACTGTGGCGTAGCTACCTGTTCATACATTATCTGTACAAGTCTTAAACATCCTCGGTCGAGTCTTTACTCGGTCTTCACACGCGCTGCTTACTCTGCTTACTCTCATCTTCCGTCCTCGGGTCTCTGTACCCTGAAGCTAAGAGCTGAGGTCCAATGCCCATCGGACCTCAGGTAACGGTTAACCTTATGCTCATATAAACAATACATGAATAACAAATATTCCTAATATTACAGCAATGAACAATCCAGTCACATCGTATGATCATGTGATAACAACTACACTACCATGTAAAGTTATCCCTGGTTTGCAACATCCGTGCCACGATGTACAGTCATGTCCTCAGCGCTAGGAAAACATAACGGCATTATTATGACTATAACCCGTAAAGCTGTAAATAGTGATCTAAGCCTTCCCTACCTTAGTCACAGTGCATGTCCAGGACATAGTCCGTTCATGGCTTCATGAAACTATCCATAACATATATAAGCATACAAAAGCATCGAGTCGGTGTTACGGTATGCGTCCGTACCTTCGTTGACGATATTCGTACGTTTGACGAAAAGCGACGCACAACAACGGTTCGTGATCAAAGATTTCCTATAGGAATAATATCACATTTATCAGTGATCAACATCATAACGAGCATTTTAGGTATAAATTACCATTTTGCCCCTAGTTGACTAATCGGCGAAATTTCGCCAGAGCTTCGCTACTTTGACTCTAATCTTCCAAAATTTTGCCATATCTCTAACTCCAACATGATTTTCGAAATTAGTGCCTTAATTACCCCTAAAACATGATATCTAATCATACTTGGAAGATTAAAGACTAATCTAGCATTTCTACTATAACTACCGGAAGAATTACTAAAGCTTAAGACAAAGGACCGAAGAAATTACCCAGGACTTCGCTTTTTTCCTCCGGGCCCTCCTTTTCTCTACCTTCTCTAGAACCGAATTGCTCAAGTGAATTTGTGAGGAATGAGGTGAAGAGGTGAAGGCTATTTATAGAAAAAGTGTGACGGCAAAATGGTCATTTTCCAAATCCCTCTTCTTGAATTTTGGCCATAGAATTTTTGAGGCAAATTCTCCACCACACACCTAGCTTGGCCGACCTCCCCCTCCCCCAAAGTAAAAAAAAAATGATGTCATGCACTGCATCATCTCTTGCTTTATGGAGCTTTATCCGATAAAGTTCCATGTTCGGTGTCCTAATCGCGTAATCTTGGAATATCTCAAAAATCCGGCAACATAGCCCTGAAGATCCTTTCTTCCTCTTTCAAAATACTTGGGTTAACTAAATTTTTGATCCCATTCAGGACATTCCGTTGCCTGCCGAACATTTTCGGATAAACGCCGTCGGTTACGGAAATGACTTCCGGAAACACCAACTTCAGGAC
This sequence comes from Acacia pycnantha, assembly GCA_025563575.1. Taxonomy (NCBI): domain Eukaryota; kingdom Viridiplantae; phylum Streptophyta; class Magnoliopsida; order Fabales; family Fabaceae; genus Acacia; species Acacia pycnantha. Next base: position 600,510 of record JAMWYP010000079.1, read on the forward strand.
AAAAATTCACTGATTCATAATATGTCCAGATGTTTTCTACTTATCTCACGGATTTCAAGATATGATTTATTTTCATTAATACTATCTGCCCTATTCCATAAAATATCTTGTTCGTCTTATCTCTTAATCATTCATGGGTTGGAAATGACTTTGAGACAGTCTTTTCCGAGATAAAATTTCACTTGTTTATAATATGCCCTGACTTTAGAAACTTAGTTTATGGTTTTCTAGATAGGATTTAATTTCTATCGGTGGTCATTTATCCTATTTGATTTTTCATAAAATATCACAATTATATTACTATTATATTACATAATATCTAGATATTATTTTTGCAAAATCTTATCTCCTTTTGGATCCAAATTTTCGGCCAGCTTCATATATTTTTTTTTTTCTGTTTCAAATTTATTTATATTATATTTAATTATCTTATTTTTTCCACACAATTTTCCTATTGCTCCTTTAGGATTAACATGGATTTAGGCTTTAAAAATTACTAGAATAATTGTAGACCTTTGATTTTGCTTTTCAAGATTCATTCTTTACCATTAATAATTGTTTAATTTATAGAAATTGATTAGTAGGTTTAATTAGTGCCCTAATCACATGATTAGCAACTTTTTCGGATTAGGGATTTTCATACACTTAATCTCATTAATTTTTCCTAATCTTTTCCAATTCATTAGCAAGTATATTTTATGCTAATTTTAGCCAAAAACATTTAATTAAAGGGTTTTACATAATTTACCTTGGTTATTCCCTTGTTCATGCTTACATAATTAGCCAATAATTACTTAATTAATCCCTTAGCAATTGTTGATAATTTTCTTAATTAAGATTAATCATTATCTCACAGCTATTGCACTGACATTGGTATTTTATGTCCCATGCATTATATTAAAAATCATGGGGTCAATTATGATCCCCAAATACTTTTTTATTTTGCCCTTTAATTTTTCCAATGTTATAATTTAATAAATTACCAAAATTAGAGACAATGTACTCTCTAAATTTTAATAATTATTTTACTGCCTCTTAAGATTTATCATAATATTTTTAGGCTATTTTATGACCCACAAGGGCATTTTGGGGATTTTCGGTCCTTTTATGCCTTTTAATTTCAATAGAAATTTCCATAAAATAAGATAAATATATCTCAAAGGTTGAGACCACATATATATTCACCTATTTCCAATATGTATTGTTTACCAAATTATGATACTTATCATAATTAGGATTTTTAGGGTATTACAAATGGGAACACTACTACAGATTTACTCATGTATAGATATATATATAGACCTTTAATAATTGACTGTTACACATAAACCCGTCAAGTTTGTTTATCAAAGACTTGGAGTATTATAATTCTTACAATTTTACACTTTTTTAATAATAAGTCAGAATGTTATAATATAATTATATAAATATGACAAGAGTTCAACAAAATAGAAAAAGAAACAGGACAAGAATTCAATTTAACAGGAGGGGATTCTATGGTAAATGTAATCAAACACCCAAGAAATCTTTAAGCATGAAAGAGATGTCAATCTAAATAATAATACATTCCTTCTAGCAACTTCTGAATCCAATTAAATTTTTAACACGTGTTTCTCAGGGGGTCTAACTCTTACTCAATGCGATGCACATGCATGATAGATTGTGGCTATGGTATATACTATATAAGTGACTAAGAAAAATAAAAATATAATAATTATTATAAAGCAAGCTGACATTTTATTGATAATGAACTTTTATTTTAATAATATAATAGAGATAAAAAAAAGAGAGAAGTGGCCCCTATATTCTAATCAAAACATATGGGTCTAAAGCACAAAAGCCGATTTGTCTCTTTTATTATCTTTCTCTAAGTTCATCATATAAGATACTTTAAATATTAAGAGACACCCAAGAACAAGTTTAGAATCGTTGAATGTGCAACATCTCATCACCTTTTTTTCCGATATTATATGCTTTAGAGCCTCATTACCCCCTAACAACTATAAAACAAGTTAAGAGGGGATGTATTCAAACTTTTATAGGGCGCCGTCCTAGAGGTAGATTGTGAAACCCCACATTGATAAAGAGGGGAACGGAATGCGCTTTATAAAAGTTTGAATATCTCCTTAAAATTGTAGGGGCCATAGACTCTAAAGCGGATAATATCAAGAGTGAGGCGTTTTAATGCTACAAAATAACTCTTTCTCTTCTAAACTTGAACTTTGGGGTCCTCGGAGGTATTTTCAGCGGGGTGAGACCGCAGGAAGTACTCAAGGGCTTCACCAGCGATCAAGTTTGTGGTCTTTCGAATATCTGCATAACTTTCAAATTTGAAAGGCGTGAAGAGAGGTGGGTGATCACTGTCAACAAACTCTTTTCCAGCTTCCACATTTCTATCCCTTGGTGCTAACAGAAATGTCGAAGTTGAGTACCTTGGCGTTGCTACGTTACATTTCACATGATGCTTCACATTTTCAAACCTTCCATTGCTCCATACCTACACCATTCTTAAAATTGTCAACAAAAAATCATCTTACAAATCGTTCACTAACAAAGTCTTAATTACATAACAGTGGGATTTGAATTCACGGTAATGTAGGTTGAGTAAACTTCTTATACCAATGGGACCAATTAATCTATGTTAGCATCATTTTTTCTAATCAAATACTCCTTCTTATCTTTTTATAAGAGCTGGATCAGAACTGTCTGAACATTTGATGAGTTTTTTTACCATCCTTGCCTCTTATTAATTATATATATTGCATTAGCTAAAATGTTAATTATATTTATTTTATTTCTCTCTCTTACTTGTTCCTCATAAATAAAAGCATACTTAATTAAAATTTATTTAAGACGCATTTACTATTTTTAACTAAATTTAACCAATTTCTTAAACTACGTAACTCAATTAGCAGACTCTTATAAATAGAATGGGATGAATACTACTTTGAAAGTTGGCCCATTAAAACTTAATTAGATTCTAAATTATATACACTCACGAGAGCATTAAAAACAACGTTTTAAGAACTATACGGCACATTGAACTAGAAATATCACTAGATCAATTCATCTGATCGATGATGTAATAATTAAGAGGGACATATATATATGTGTGTGTATATATATATATATAGATATATATATATATATATATATATATATATATGTATATATATGTATATATATATATCTATATAGATATAGATATATATGTATGTATGTATGTATGTATGTATGTATGTATGTATGTATGTATGTATGTATGTATGTATATGTTATACATATATACATATATATATACATACATATATATATATATGTATATATGTATGTATGTATATACATATATATATATATATACATATATATGTATATGTATATCTATATATATATATCTATATATATATATGTATACATATGTATATACATATACATACATACATACATACATACATACATACATACATACATACATACATACATACATACATACATACATACATACATACATACATACATACATACATACATACATACATACATACATACATACATACATACATACATACATACATACATACATACATACATACATACATACATACATACATACATACATATATATATATATATATATATATATATATAGTCAATTAGAGACTCTTATAAATAGAATGGGATGAATACTACTTTGAAAGTTGGCCCATTAAAACTTAATTAGATTCTAAATTATATACACTCACGAGAGCATTAAAAACAACGTTTTAAGAACAATACGGCACATTGAACTAGAAATATCACTAGATCAATTCATCTGATCGATGATGTAATAATTAAGAGGGACATATATATATATATAATGTTCACTTCAGTACCCGGTCACTCCTGGTGACATTATGGATACCCGAGCTGTTTTTTTCCCTTGTTCTCACATGGGTTGTACTGGAGATCGAGCCAGGTCAATACGGACCGGACTCTGAATTATATGCACAACCCTAGGAATATGTGTGTGTGTATAATGTGAGTGCATGTAAAATGATGAAAATGATTAAATGCGATAAACTTACATGAGCAACATCCCCAATATTGATAAAGAAAGTGCCAGGTGCAGGAGTGACACGAACAAAGCAATTGGAAGGAGAGTGCCAGACTTCAAGACCATCAATTTCATCATCATCTTGAAGAACATTTAGAAAGCCTCCATCAGTGTGCCAATGGAGTCCATAATCCCCAATTTCCTCAGGACTGAACTTGAATTTGTTTAACCTCAATTCGCATCGCCAATTCTCTAAATCCAACACTTCTTCAGGCGCAATTGATAACCCTAAAACACTCTCTTGTATCTTTTTCGCCAAGTTCACTGCTAATTCATGGGTTGCTTTCCCATATGCCTCTATTGTATGCCTGCGTTAACCACCATCACATATATAAACTTAAAACCATGATTCTCTATTGAACACACTTAAAGTAAGAGTTTTGTGCTTTACGAGACATAACTCATCTCACATGTTTACTTCATAAAGCGCGAAATACTTAAAATAAACTAATTCCAACAAGCACTTAGCCGTGATAATTTTTTATTGACTTGGTAAATCGTAGGGACCAAGTTGTTTCTGGATTCAATTAGTAGCTATCCGAGCAACTGACTAATCTTGATTGAGGATTTGTGTAACATCTCAATGCCTCGCTGCGCTCTTGATATTCTCCGCTTTAAGACCCCATCATCGCTCACGGTTTTAAAATGCCTCGTAAGGGGTGGTAGCTCAGGTTGATGTGCTAGCGGGGACTTTGGATCCAAGGGGTGGATTGTAAAGTCTAACATCGGCTGAGGAGGGGAACAAAAGACGCCTTATAATAATTTGGATATCTCCCCCCTCTCGACACGTTTTAAATCCGTGAGGGATGACGGACCCCAAAACAGACAATATCGAAAAGGAGTTGTTAGAATATTACACTTCTCAACTAGGTAGAGGATTTTATATTTTTAAACGAACTTGAGTTGGAGTTTGGGAATAAATCAAAAATTGAGTGAATGCATGTTTTGGAACTAAAAGTTATATTTTTCCCTTAAAACTTTGTCGAGAGGATAGGATGCATATACTAACCTGTGTTGAGGGGAGATCCAAGGCGAGAGAAGAGGTCATTGAAAGCTTGAGGGGATCCCAAGTCATAGATGCTCATACTTTCAAAGAGAGGTTGGTAAGGGAATAGCATAAGACCAGTTCCCTTATATTTAGAAGGGTCAACGTTGCGTTTCTTGTTCTCTGGTTGAAGTGCGTGTACATAAATTGCCACCTCCTTCATCTCCTGCATTAAGCTTCCTGGGATATCGTGGTTCACCAATCTGAAACATCCCCATTTCTCACACACCTCTCTTAGCTTGTTGTACTCTTCTTCCTCTGGAAATTTTTTCAGGTCGATCAAGGACGCCGATCTCACTCATCATTTTCGCCATTTCTTTATTCTTTTTCCAAGGAACTAAGGAAGAAGAATGATTCAGATATTGTTGATGGTCATTGGGATATGTCTAATATATTTATACTCCACCCTGTCCTTATCATAGGGCTTCTTTTAGAATTTTTTTTTTTTCGTGTATGATAATGTAAGTAATTTGGAAAGGCATTAATGCTTCTATATTAGTTTCGCCCCAATAAGAAATGCTTGAATGTGAATCCATTTGCAACCTTTGGTAATCTTGCTTGAATGGTAGTAATTCATTTTCGGATAATCCAATAAATGCCAACTTCATGGTACAATGAAACCAACTTTTCGGATTATCATGAAAAGGAAAAAAAAACATTAGGAAGGTTCGAGCATTACAATGGCACAATGAATCTAACTTTTTGGAAATCTTCCTTGTAGTAAAATTGTTGTTAAACTCGCGAGTTAACTATCCGAGTTTACTGGTTTTACGTTTTTAGCTTACAAAATCGTGACAGCTTGTACTTAAACTCTGCTAGTCATAAACTCGTTGAAACTCATGAATTTACACATCGAGTTTATCATTTTTACGTTTTTACCTTACAAAATTATGTCAAGTCACTCTTAAACTCGTGTTGATTAGTTTGTTTTAATCATGTTTAATTACTTTATATATTAATTTTATAGAAATTTTATTGTTGGATATAACAAATTATAAATGTTGATGGATTTACTTTCAATTATTGATGTTTAAAATATATTTAATTTAAATTACTATCATTTTTATATTTTTATTATATACATGCAACACTAATTTATTAATAAAAGTAAACGATTATGAGTTTACGATCTAAGTTTACATTCTTGTTATAAGTTTGCTTAAACTCTTGAGTTTGATATTTTTAGTAGTAATTCATTTTTGGGCACACTACTACTAAAAGGGGCTTTTGGACCACCACATTTTGACTGGATATAGAGGATCAGATCTAAAAAGTATGGTGGTGGCAGTTTCATAAATATAAATAACTTTTTAGATCAGTTCCTTTAGTATGAGGTCTAAAAGATATTAGTTAGACCAATTTCCAAAACAACCGGTCTAAAAAGTTAAGAAAAATGTCGATTACGTTTTTTGATCGATCTAAAAGGTGAACTTTTAAAACCATATTTTGATCATAACTTATCCAAAAGATTTTCATTTGAACCATTTTCGTCGTGCTGAAAATTGAATTGACTTTCTTCATCTTCAGAGAGCCTGCCTCAACCCTCAATTCCTCAAACGCTTTTCGACCATCGGCCTCAAACCATATGGTGCCATCTATTCCTTAGCACTGACACAAGCAAAGGACACCACATCAAACTAGCATAGCAGAGGACGACGACGACGAAAGATCTCAAAGAAAGATGAGGACGGCGGATGACGAGCACGACGGTTTCCTAAATAGGTCTGTCTTATGATCCCTATTGTTTGTGTAAATTTCTTATTCCCGTTGATTGTGGAACCTTTTATCTGTGAAATTCTTCTATTTATCAGTCAACGATAATGGATATCAACTGATGAATTATTCTTTTGCTTTGATCAATTGCTTCTGATGAATTATTCTTCTTCCCCTTTAATTTTAGGAATTTTCTTTTACTACCGTTTAGCTGATGAATTGTTCTTCTTCTCCTTTAATTTTAGGAATTTTCTTTTACTACCATTTAGCTCGATGACAGAAGCGGTATGAATCATTGTGTTCCACATTTCAAATTTGAGATGGATGATGATGAATATCTGATGCCCACGGCTTCTTGGTTGCCCCACCAAAAGAAGCCCTCCGTGTAAGCTCTCTTTTCCATCTTGCAAAATAAAAACTCTGAACTAGTTGATTTTTCTTCAGAGAGTGCTTGGTTGCTTTAATTAATAGTGAAAATTGAAATAGACCCAAGGACGATATCATGGAGCTCTTGCGGCAAAATGACCAGGTCGTGATGCAGACCCATAATCAACAGCCTTAGAGAAAACCGCCGACGTGATATGGAGTTCTCTCGTTGTTGCCGACCATTCTCCTACTTCTTCTTCTCATATATGTTTAGACACTTTTAAGACTAGTGGTTGTGTACACAACTAGTCTTAAAAGTGAGACTTTTAAGACCAATTATTTTACACAATCAGTTTTAAAAGTCTTACCTTTTAGACCTTATATGTTAAAAAGCTGTCTAAAAAGTGGTTTTTAAGACCGATTTCTCAACCTGTCTTAAAAGTAATAGACTTCTTAGATCGGCGGTATCAAGAATGGATCCAAAACCAGTCTAAAAAACAATTTTTGCAGTAGTGATATTCAATAAATGCCAAGTTCTTGGCTTCTTGAAAAAGCAAAGTTGTTGCCAATAAATTTTAAATAAATTTATTTCCTTTTTAGTATTAGTAAAAGAAATGGGAACACTACTGCAAATTTTTAGTATTTCCTTTTTGGTATTAGTAAGAAATGGTAATACTCTTACTTGAATGGTAGTAATTCGTTTTCGGATAATCCAATGAAAGCAAAGTTGTTGCCGCAGCCTTACTCGTCACCGCGATGCTCTCCACGCGGCTGGTGCTCTCCACGGAGATGACGAGTCAAATCTGGCATTCAATCACAAGTTTGGTGATCAAAGGGGGGAATAACCATTTTGAAGGTTGGGACTGAAAGAAAGGGTAGGTTGGGTGTAAAATCTTCCTATCACTTTTAAATTTCCATAAGAAAACATATAAATAAATATAGGGTCAATGATTTCTCCCGTCACTGGAGATAAGTTATCTCCAGTGACCCCCAAAACTACGTCATTTTAGATTAATGAAGGGTGTTTCCGTAATTTTGTTTATTTCTTTTTCATATAAATTTTACCGAAACACCCTTCATTAATTCACCTAAAATTAAAAACACACCCTTCATTAATTCAAAACGACGTAGTTTTAGGGGTCACTAGAGATAACTTATCTCTAGTGATTGGAGAAATACTTTTCCCATAAGTATATGGCAGAAATTAAACGTCACAAATGATAGTGGAATTATTAACTTGGCTCAGTGTAAAAACCATGGGACCAATAAAAATCATATCCATTATGATAAAAATAGGGTATAAAAAAGTCTTAACCAGATGCACAAACACATGCAATCGCCCATCATAATTATGTATTGTACTGGATGGTAATTCTATCCTAGCCCAGAGCTCATATACGGAGCAGGGCCACGCCGGATGAAACTCCGAGACCAACAGAGATAAGTACATGCAGTATTTGACTCATGTAGCGAAACTTCCGATACGTAACTCCGTACCCGTTTCTATGAAGGACAAATCAACGAAAATTCTAAACGAGGGGAGAAATTGCGGGTATGTATTCGTTTTTAGTGAGTACGGTAAATCTTTGGGAGCAATGTGAATACTAGAGTGATAAGAGCTGGGAGCAGTGTAAATACTAAGCGTGATAGAGTCTATGTGCAGTATAGATACTAGTGCGATAAAATCTGCGACATGTTAATTGTTTTCCTTCTATAACCAACGTTTTCCCTAATAAAGGAAAAGAACGAGACATGGCAAATTTTAGAGGAGCCGAAAATCCTAGAGGTAGAGGCAGAGGATGAGGCATACAACCTCGAGTGGGACCGATATCTGATCGTGACCCATGTTGAAAATTTCTATCAGAGGAACCATTACGTATTTCCGTACTCTTTTGAAGACTGGATCAGATCCACTCTTCATCATTTTCTTCGTATCTGTTTTTGGGTGGAAAGAACCAACGAAATTCCGAACAAATCGCTGTAGTCAAGAGACGAATCTTAGCAGCACAAGGCAGACGGAAGAGCTACGTTGAGAAAAAAAGGAAGACCTCAGTGGTTCAAAGTCGATGATCAAATGTTTCTACGAATATCCTTGGTGGTCGGTGTCAGTAGAACACTTCAAAGGCGAACTTGCAGTCCGTATTACGAAAGACCATTCGAGATTTTAGATAGTGTTATCGCCGAATTTGACTAAACCTCCGTGACGTGTTCCTTGTTTCTTAGTTATTCCATACCCAACCGAACGTCACGTATCATAAACTCCACATTAACCGCGATCGTGTCATTGAGTAGGAGGTATCTTATGTTGCCATGGTGTGTATGCGCTATGGAAACATTTATGATATCTTGTGTGCCACGGTGTATGGGAACCATGGAGACATTTTGGTATTTGTGGTGTTGACCGTGGTGTGTTGAGACCTCGGGAGACACTATATGTCAAGGTGCGATATGACAAGATCTTTGTATCCAAGCCAGAGATAGTGTCATAAATATGTAGTTTTTGGATCTAGCGGGATAGTACCGCAGATTCATGAAGAATTTTTCATCACTTAAACAAAGTTCACAAGTAGGGAATTAAATCATTAATGTTGAACAAAGACTGTGAGACAAGTTTTCATGGATTGAAGAAAAGTTGGTTACAGCACGAAGGAATTGGTTATCCCAAATCCAATTAGATTTTATAATGGTACCAATAGGATGGATCGGGATATGTCTAGCTGCAGCATGACAATGTGATGACTTACCATTCTCAAGCCTCTCAAGTCAAAACTAATCTACACATGACTAGAGTTAGTAATTATCATGTTTCTTAGTAATTATAAAATAAACCAAGATTGTATCATTGAGTATGGGGTATCCTGTGTTGACACGGTGTATGGGCGCCGTGAAAGCACTATATATCGACATACGACGTGATATCCTTGAGTATGAGATATCTTGTGTTTCCGCGGTGTATGGGCGCCATGGAAACACTATATATCAAAGTACGACAAGACAAATGTGTAGTACGCGGTGTATGGGCGCCACGGAAACACTATATATATCCAAGTACGCGGTGTATGGGCGCCACGGAACAAGTAAAACATAATAAAAGCTTTATAATCAAGCCGAAACGAATTCTCAATCACCGAGAGAAACGGATTAAAAATGTTCGGATGGAATAAGAATCCGGAGCGTATGGTCTGTAGTCTATTTGGTGAAGAGTCTAGCTAGTATAGAGCAAATTTCGAGGACGGAATTTTATTTAACAGGGGGAGAAATGTAATACCCGGATAAATAAAATGACTATTTTGATGAGTGAATATGTGGTATCAATTTCTGTGTTATATTTAGCATAATTTTGAAGGAAAATTTCTTGAAAACTAGGAAAAAAATGATAATGTGCCGAAAATTACCAAAATGCCCCTGTGGTGCATAAATGGTTTAAGGAAATTATGAAAAATCCTAAAAGGTTGTAAAATAATTATTAAAATTGAGAGAGTATATTGTCTCTAATTTTGGTAATTTAATAAATTATAAACTTGGAAAAGTTAAGGGAGAAGAATCATAAAGTATTTGGAGTTCGTAACTGACTCCATAATTATTGATAATTTACATGGGAGATAAAATAGCAATGTCAGTGCAATTTTTGTGAGGAAATGAGTTATTCTAATTGAGAAAATTATCGAAAATTAGTGGGTAATTAATTAAATAATTATTGGCTAATTATTTGGGCTTAAACAAAGGAAAATCCACAGATAATTATGTAAAACCCTATAATTAGTGGTTTATGGCTAGAATTAGCATAATATATATTTTCTAATTAATTGGAAAGTATGAAGAAAAGTATATGAGATTGAGTAATTTTAAGCCTAAAATGTAACATCCCAAATTTTGGGTTTAAAGACTGAGAATTAACCTATTTTTGGGAGACTTCTAAGCCCTGTTTATGAGGAGTGACATATAAGTCAATATGTCATATGAATTATTTTGAATAAAGTCAAGGAATATTTTTCTTTAATTTTGAAGAAAGAATTATTTGAATTTTAATGGGTCAATATTAGAAAGAAAAGGAAATGATTTGGCAGATAAGAGAATGTTGTTGGAATAGCAATTGGATGCAAACCCTTCACTGCCTTAATTTCAGTCATCACACATATATTTCCATTTCTCATCTCCTTCGGTAAGACTCAAAGCTGAAGCATTTCGCCCAGCATAACATATAGACTCCCTCTATTCATTTAATCTTCACTTCGGCCCAAACTCCCTCATCACTTATTATCTCATGCAGCCCATATACTCAACACTTCAACTTATTATTAATTTGTTATTTGGATAGCCAAGACAAAACGGATCCTCCCTACTTTATTAATATCCATTTCGGCCAGAGAATAAGAGATCACAGCCTATGCGCCATATATTGTCTCATTTATTTAATCCCACTACCCATTATAATACACTTCGGCCCACACCAAACCGAGAAGGAGAAGCAGTGCGACAACACACACACACACTCCTATTTCAAGTATCAACCGACACCTCACTGTTTCCGAGCTCCCATACTCCATTAAGCCTCTTGAAAATCAGCGCTTTTAGCAACCCATGCTCCACGGTTTCTCTAGTGGATTCAGCATGTCAGCGCATACGTGCTCCCTCACTTAATCATTCAGACAGAACCATCTCTCATTCTCATTCTTTTCTTCTGCAGAAGCGAGAGTGAGAGTCCGAAGAACGTGTGACACAGAAACAGAAATGAGAATGGATAGTGAGAGACCGAGCATGAGCTGAATATTTGGAAGGAGAAAGAGAGCTTCAGCCATTCTCATTTCTCCTGCTCTGATTAGAAACTAAAAAGCAGTGTGACCGAGACTGAAACATAGAACACATAAAAAATTAGAGTGTGAGGCGGCTGTCATAGTGATAGACCGTGGAGTTAGAGAAGAGGAATGAGAAAGAAGCACCGAAGCACACATGCAAAGCTAGGATCCAACTAAGGTGAAGGAAAAGTAACGTGGTGTTACTTCTGCATGTTGCTTTGTACTTGGGAGCTGAAGCAGAGACAGTTTTACCATGTTTCACGTATGAAAGTGATCTTTGAGCAATGTAGAAACCAAAGGAGGAGGAGCTGGAACTTGCAGAAACTAATCAAGGTAAGTCAATAAGCTTCATTCTTTCTAGTTTTGCAAATCCTACACGATGGGTTCTGCATTTGAAGCTTAGAAGTTATGGCTAATTTCTGCACGTTGAAACTCTGTTTTTATGGAGTTGAAACAGAGTCAAAAGACGGACGCTACAGTAAATTCGTAGATGAACAGTAATACCCTGTAGCAATTAAAGTTACTGTATCATCTGTTGTTGTTCTGTTTGAAGCACCTATTTTTAAGTAAGGCAAAAATATGGCAAACGAACTCCTTTTACCCTGAAATTTTATGGAGATTTAGTACACATCTTAATCTTTAATATGAGCCAAAGAACACCCAAATCGGATGTGTACAATGGAAATTATGAATTTCCAAAGTTAGAAGTTAAAAACTGGAAAATGGTGTTTTCCAGGAATGAACAGTGTGTTTTGGGCTCTATTTTGAAATGGTAAAAGATAGAGTTTTGCCATGAAAATTTCCAGATAAATAGTAGTCACATAGAGCTTTAAGTTGATAGGTCACAAGCCTCATTTGGAGCTGTATCCAAAGAGATACAAATTTTTGAAATTGGCCTATTAACGTGGAAGTATTTTCTGGACAGAGAAGGATGAACAAAATTCTGGGATTGATTCAGATGCTAATAAGCCTAGTGATTATTTTTCTACGAAACTAGACTCAGTTAGTGACACATAGAATTTTGAACCACCCCAATCGGAGTTCTATGGATATAATTACATATTTTTGAAATTTGGCCGAAATGCTGGCAGCTTTTAGCTACCATGCGAAATTAAGAAACAAATGGCCAAAAGTAATAAGAATAAACTCCAAAGGTGTAAATAAGCCTATGAGGTTAAAATAGCCCATTAGGTATTCAATAACCATGGCTCTAATAATATGAATGTGTGTTTAGGGCCATGAGAAGTCAAGAGAAAGAAAGAAGAAGAATAAAAGATGTTTCAAGCAACTCTGTAGTTGAAAGAAAAGGTACAAGCGGATTGTGCTCCTCAAGCTAGGGTTAAGCTTGGAATTGAGGTAACCGGTGTTAATTTATTTTATATGCTTGTTTTGGACTGTAAGGTATTTCCTAAATTTTATATATATATATATATACACACACACACATACTATATGTATGTGTTTTGAGAACTTATGTGTATGTTGAATATAAAATTATTCAGAGAAGCAGCATATTTTCCAATGTGTGAATTTAAATGTTTATTGCTATTGTTGAGGTTGTTGTTGCGGTATTTTCTAAGTTTTATTTTTGTATACTATATTGCTGAAATAATTAACAACATTGTCACAAAAAGTAACATGGCCTAGAAAGTTTATTTCGATGACCAACACCCACATTTTTTCCTTTAAATCTAGTAAAGAGTTACATCTTTCTCTAGTACACACACTACTGATCGACTTTATTCTTTATAGTCCAGGTCAAGTTGGAGTTTATCAAAAGTATCAGAAGCGAAATATATATTCAAAATATGCTTAAGATGTTATAGTCATCTGCGCTCCCTAACCTACTTGTCAATTTAGTCTATACAGACCCTTCTTGGTTATATCAGCTATTATACAATTCTCAGGGGTTTTACAAAAATATCAATACACTAACGCTACACACTAGTTCCTCCATTCCTTATCTATCTTCGTCAAGTCATTCATGTTTCTGCTTCTCTAGATATTGTGGCTCACCCGCCATTTGAGATAACAAAGAACGTATGAAAACTTTGGATCAGACCTTCTCCTAAGAACTCGTTTGTGCTATCCACTCAAAAGTGGTTTCGAGGAAAATGGTGAGGGGTGAATCTGGTCCAGTCTCCAGAAAAATACGGAAATATGTAATGGTTCCTTTGATAGAAACCCTTAACATGGGTCAAATACCGCATGTATTTATCTCCATGGGTCTTCGAGTTTCATCCGGCGTGGCCCAGCTCCACATATAATCTGTGTGCTAGGATAGAATTATCGTCCAGTACAAACTGGCGATTATCAGAGTTATCAGAGGCTGATATCAGAGTTATCAGAGACTGATATCAGGGTTATCAGGACTACCAAAGACTGATCTCAGGGTTATCAGGACTACCAGAGACTGATATCAGGGTTATCAGGACTACTAGAGACTGATATCAGGGTTATCAGGACTATCGTAGTCCGATATCGTGGTTATCGAGGCTGATGATATCAGACTATTAGAGACTCGATATCGTGGTTATCGAGACTATCGAGACCGATATCGTGGTTATCGGACTATCAAAGGCTAGAGTTGGGAATCAGGGCCGGCCCGGCCCTCCAAGGATGGCCCGTGAAGGGCCAGGGTCTAACAATCCAGTCACATCGTATGATCATGTGATAACAACTACACTACCATGTAAAGTTATCCCTGGTTTGCAACATCCGTGCCACGATGTACAGTCGTGTCCTCAGCGCTAGGAAAACATAACGACATTATTATGACTATAACCCGTAAAGCTGTAAATAGTGATCTAAGCCTTCCCTACCTTAGTCACAAGTGCATGTCCAGACATAGTCCCGTTCATGGCTTCATGAAACTATCCATAACATATATAAGCATACAAAAGCATCGTAGTCGGTGTTACAAAGATGCGTCCGTACATTCGTTGACGATATTCGGCACGTTTGACGAAAAACGACAGTGGCACAACAACGGTTCGTGATCAAAGATTTCCTATAGGAATAATATCACATTTATCAGTGATCAACATCATAACAGTGCATTTTAGGTATAAATTACCATTTTGCCCCTAGTTGACTAATCGGCGAAATTTCGCGTAGCTTCGCTACTTTGACTCTAATCTTCCAAAATTTTGCCATATCTCTAACTCCAACATGATTTTCGAAATTAGTGCCTTAATTACCCCTAAAACATGATATCTAATCATACTTGGAAGATTAAAGACTAATCTAGCATTTCTACTATAAAAATAGGGTATAAAAAAGTCTTAACCAGATGCACAAACACATGCAATCGCCCATCATAATTATGTATTGTACTGAATGGTAATTCTATCCTAGCCCAGAGCTCATATACGGAGCTGGGCCACGCCGGATGAAACTCCGAGACCAACAGAGATAAGTACATGCAGTATTTGACTCATGTAGCGAAACTTCCGATACGTAACTCCGTACCCGTTTCTATGAAGGACAAATCAACGAAAATTCTGAACGAGGGGAGAAATTGCGGGAAATGCCGGGAGCAATGTGAATACTAGAGTGATAAGAGTCGGGAGCAGTGTAAATACTAAGCGTGATAGAGTCTATGTGCGGTATAGATACTAGTGCGATAAAATCTGCGACATGTTAATTGTTTTCCTTCTATAACCAACGTTTTCCCTAATAAAGGAAAAGAACGAGACATGGAAAATTTGAGAGACGCCGAAACTCCTAGAGGTAGAGGCAGAGGCCGAGGTAGAGGCCGAGGCAGAGGATGAGGCAGACAACCTCGAGTGGGACCGGTATCTGATCGTGACCCATGTTGAAAATTTCTATCAGAGGAACCATTACGTATTTCCGTACTCTTTTGAAGACTGGATCAGATCCACTCTTCATCATTTTCTTCGTATCCGTTTTTGGGTGGAAAGAACCAACGAAATTCCGAACAAATCGTTGTAGTCAAGAGACGACTCTTAGCAGCACAAGGCAGACGGAAGAGCTACGTTGAAGAAAAAAAGGAAGACCTCAGTGGTTCAAAGTCGATGATCAAATGTTTCTACGAATATCCTTGGTGGTCGGTGTCGCAGAACACTTCAAAGGCGAACTTGCAAATCAGACACGAAAAGACCATTCGAGATTTTAGATAGTGTTATCGCCGAATTTGACTAAACCTCCGTGACGTGTTCCTTGTTTCTTAGTTATTCCATACCCAACCCAACGTCACGTATCATAAACTCCACATTAACCGCGATCGTGTCATTGAGTAGGAGGTATCTTATGTTGCCATGGTGTGTATGCGCTATGGAAACATTTATGATATCTTGTGTGCCAAGGTGTATGGGAACCATGGAGACATTTTGGTATTTGTGGTGTTGACCGTGGTGTGTTGGCGCCTCGGGAGACACTATATGTCAAGGTGCAATATGACAAGATCTTTGTAGCCGAGCCAGAGATAGTGTCATAAATATGTAGTTTTTGGATCTAGCGGGATAGTACCGCAGATTCATGAAGAATTTTTCATCACTTAAACAAAGTTCACAAGTAGGGAATTAAATCATTAATGTTGAACAAAGACTGTGAGACAAGTTTTCATGGATTGAGAGAAAAGTTGGTTACAGGTGTATGGGCGCCACTAACAAGTAAAACATAATAAAAGCTTTATAATCAAGCCGAAACGAATTCTCAATCACCGAGAGAAACGGCTTAAAAATGTTCGGATGGAATAAGAATCCGGAGCGTATGGTCCGTAGTCTATTTGGTGCAGAGTCTAGCTAGTATAGAGCAAATTTCGAGGACGAAATTTTATTTAACAGGGGGAGAAATGTAATACCCGGATAAATAAAATGACTATTTTGATAAGTGAATATGTGGTATCAATTTCTGTGTTATATTTAGCATAATTTTGAAGGAAAATTTCTTGAAAACTAGGAAAAAAATGATAATGTGCCGAAAATTACCAAAATGCCCCTGTGGTGCATAAATGGTTTAAGGAAATTATGAAAAATCCTAAAAGGTAGTAAAATAATTATTAAAATTGAGAGAGTATATTGTCTCTAATTTTGGTAATTTAATAAATGTTAAACTTGGAAAAGTTAAGGGAGAAGAATCATAAAGTATTTGGAGTTCTTAACTGACTCCATAATTATTGATAATTTACATGGGAGATAAAATAGCAATGTCAGTGCAATTTTTGTGAGGAAATGAGTTATTCTAATTGAGAAAATTATCGACAATTAGTGGGTAATTAATTAAATAATTATTGGCTAATTATTTGGGCTTAAACAAAGGAAAATCCACAGATAATTATGTAAAACCCTATAATTAGTGGTCTATGGATAGAATGAGCATAATATATATTTGCTAATTAATTGGAAAGTATGAAGAAAAGTATATGAGATTGAGTAATTTTAAGCCTAAAAACAAGTATGGACCAATAGGGAAATTTTGTAAAAAATTATATAATATAATTATAAAATAATTATTTTATATAATATTAATTAATTAAATAATTAATTAAAAACGAAAATTAAAATAAATAAATAAAGGGTCCAGAGGTTTGACCGAAATTATAGAAGGGAAAATAAAGGAAAAATAAATGAAAACTTAAAAGAAAACTTAGTGAAGAAGTTTTGAAAAAGTATAAGATATTTTGTGAAAAAGCAAATAGGATAAATGACCACCAATAGAGATTAAATCCTATCTAGAAAACCATGAACAAGGTTTTTAAAACCAGATAATATTAGAAACAAGTGTAATTTTATCTCGGAATAGGCTGTCTCAGAAGTCATTTCCGTGATCGTTTTTGTCCAGAGATTGATGATTCCGGAAGTTCGTTCCGTAACCGACGCGTTTTTCCGTAAATCTTCGGTAGGGCCGGAGAAGGCCTAAAAGGGATCAAAAATTTAGTTAACCTAGAAATTTTTAGTGAGTAAGAAAGGATCTTCAAATTTTCTATTCCGGATTTTTAAGATTCCTCAAGATTACGCGATTCGACACCGATCGGAGACTTTATCCAGAAACCTTCTGGAAGCAATGCAAGGTGGCATCTTTTGATTGGATTCTTGAATTTTGGGGAGGGCGCACGGTTTTGTGGTGGTGAATGGAAGAAGAAACTCGTTTGCTAAGTTGTCAAATGCATGGCTTAGAATGAAAGTTGGAAGATTGGAAAAACGAAGCTCTGGGTAAGTTTTTCGGTACTTAGTCTTAAGCTTTCGTAGTTCTTTCGGTAGTTAGAGTAGAAATGCTAGAATAGTCTTTAATCTTCCAAGTATGATTAGATATCATATGCTAGGGGTATTTTAGTCATTAATTTCGAAAATCATGATGGGGTCAGAGTTATGGCAAAATTTTGGAAGATTAGAGTCAAAGTAACGAAGTGCTGGCGAAATTCCGCCGATTAGGGGGTCAGGGGTAAAATGGTCATTATGACTAAAAATGTCCGTCTTAATGATAGATCCTTAACAAATACGTTGTTATCTTAATAGGATATCCCTGATTACGTTCTGACCAACTGTTGTACCGTTTTCCGTCAAAGTACCGAATTTCCGTCAACGAAGGTACGTTCGCGTACTGTAACACTGACACTTATGTTTATGGTATACATATATGTGCTATGTGTATTGTTATGGTATGTTTATTGAATGAAAATATGTTAGAACAGTTTGGTGCCGAAGGCAAGGCTAGTCCATGTGGGTGTGCCAGTTAGTCGCCGTAAATTCGGTGAGGCCCCCATGATAGACACTTACCTGGCCATTCTGTTCGGTTAACGGATGTACGTTCGCGTACTGGTAACCTTAACGCTGATGTTTATGGTATGCATTTATGTGATGATTTGTTGTGTGAATAGTTTGGTGCCGAAGGCAAGGCTAGTCTATGTGGGTGTGCCAGTTAGTCGTCGTAAAGTCGGTGAGGCCCCCTTGATAGACACTTACCTGGCCATTCTGTTCGGTTAACGGATGTACGTTCGCGTACTAGTAACCCTAACTCTGATATTTATGGTATGCGTGTATATTGTTAGGTGTATTGTATGAGTAGAGTTGTTATGCTGTTTGAGTATATAGTGTTGTTAGAGGATGATTGAACATATGCATGCACCGGGAGTGGTATATCCGTGTTCACCGGGAGTGGTATGTCCCGATTCACTGGGAGTGGTATATCTGCATTCGCTGGGAGCGGTACATTTACATTGGTTAGAAGTGATTCATTTGCTGTGCTTATATACTGTATATGTAAATATGAGGTTAACCGTTACCTGGGGTCCGATTGCAATGGACCTCAGCCCTTAACTTAGCTTCAGGGTCGGAAGGACCGAGGACCGAGGAGAGAGGGAAGCAGCACGCTTAGAGACACGGCAGGAGATTTCTTTTGTTGTTCCATCTGAAGCCTTCCTTTTGATGTTGTTATCTACTTATGAACCACACGGTTATTGTACCGTTTCTGTAACCAGCCAGACTTACGGCTTTCTGAATCTATATATCAGATACTCTTTTGCTCCTGCTCTACTCTGATGATTGTAAATGGAAAATAATTTTATACTGCTTTTAAAAAGTTGGGATGTTACATTTTGGTATCGTGAGCAAAGAGTCCTGGCATGAATCTAGCTAAGTTATTACAAACCTTTTGGTGCCTAAGGCAGGGCTAGTCTATGTGGGTGTGCCATTTAGTCGCCGCTAACCCGGTGAGGCCCCCATGATAGACACCTACCTGGCCAATTGGTTTGAGTAACGGAGTTAGGCTCTACGCATTTTTAAAGAGTATGTTTTGAAAACGAGTACTGATATAGCCTAAGTCGGTGTACCATCTTACTTCGGTGTACCAGTCTATACCGGTATACCATCCTTAACCGGTGTACCACCCTCTGTCGGTGCATCACTCTGATAATCCTGATATCAGTCTCTGATAAATCTGATAACAGTCCCGTATATCTCGATACCACTCGATACCGCCGATAACCCGTGATATCTCTCGATACCGCGATAACCCGTATATCTCCGATACCGATAACCCAGATATCTCTGATACCACTGATACAACATCGGTTCTTGATCAAATATTTCCTATAGGAATAATATCACATTTATCAGTGATCAACATCATAACAGGCATTTTAGGTGCAAATTACCATTTTGCCCCTAGTTGACTAATCGGCGAAATTTTGCCAGAGCTTCGCTACTTTGACTCTAATCTTCCAAAATTTTGCCATATCTCTAACTCCAACATGATTTTTGAAATTAATGCAGTAATTACCCCTAAAACATGATATCTAATCATACTTGGAAGATTAAAGACTAATCTAGCATTTCTACTATAACTACTGGAAGAATTACTAAAGCTTAAGACAAAGGACCGAAGAAATTACCCAGGACTTCGCTGCTTTTTCCTCCGGGCCCCTCCTTCTCTCTAGAACCGAATTGCTCAAGTGAATTTGTGAGGAATGAGGTGAAGAGGTGAAGGCTATTTATAGAAAAGTGTGACGGCAAAATGGTCATTTTCCAAATCCCTCTTCTTGAATTTTGGCCATAGAATTTTTGAGGAAAATTCTCCACCACACACCTAGCTTGGCCGACCTCCCCCTCCCCCAAAGTCAAAAATGAAGTCATGCACTGCATCATCTCTTGCTTTATGGAGCTTTATTCGATAAAGTTCCCTGTTCGGTGTCCTAATCGCGTAATCTTGGAAAATCTCAAAAATCTGGCAACATAGCCCTGAAGATCCTTTCTTCCTCTTTCAAAATACTTTGGTTAACTAAATTTTTGATCCCATTCAGGACATTCCGTTGCCTGCTGAACATTTTCGGATAAGCGCCGTCGGTTACGGAAATGACTTCCGGAAACACCAACTTCAGGACAAAAATTCACTGATTCATAATATGTCCAGATGTTTTCTACTTATCTCACGGATTTCAAGATATGATTTATTTTCATTAATACTATCTTCCCTATTCCATAAAATATCCTGTTCGTCTTATCTCTTAATCATTCCGTGGGTATCAGATATGACTTTGGAGACAGTCCACTCCGAGATAAAAATTCAATTGTTTATAATATGCCCTGACTTTAGAAACTTTGTTCATGGTTTTCTAGATAGGATTTAATTTCTATCGGTGGTCATTTATCCTATTTGATTTTTCATAAAATATCACAATTATATTACTATTATATTACATAATATCTAGATATTATTTTTGCAAAATCTTATCTCCTTTTGGATCCAAATTTTCAGCCAGCTTCATATATTTTTTTATATTTTATTTTTCTGTTTTAAATTTATTTATATTATATTTAATTATCTTTTTTTTCCACACAATTTTCCTATTGCTCCTTTAGGATTAACATGGATTTAGGCTTTAAAAATTACTAGAATAATTGTAGACCTTTGATTTTGCTTTTCAAGATTCATTCTTAACCATTGATAATTGTTTAATTTATAGAAATTGATTAGTAGGTTTAATTAGTGCCCTAATCACATGATTAGCAACTTTTTAGGATTAGGGATTTTCATACACTTAATCTCATTAATTTTTCCTAATCTTTTCCAATTCATTAGCAAGTATATTTTATGCTAATTTTAGCCATAAACATTTAATTAAAGGGTTTTACATAATTTACCTTGGTTATTCCCTTGTTCATTCTTACATAATTAGCCAATAATTACTTAATTAATCCCTTAGCAATTGTTGATAATTTTCTTAATTAAGATTAATCATTATCTCACAACTATTGCACTGACGTTGGTATTTTATTTCCCATGCATTATATTAAAAATCATGGGGTCAATTATGATCCCCAAATACTTTTTGATTTTTGCCCTTTAATTTTTCCAATGTTATAATTTAATAAATTACCAAAATTAGAGACAATATACTCTCTAAATTTTAATAATTATTTTACTGCCTCTTAAGATTTATCATAATATTTTTAGGCTATTTTATGACCCACAAGGGAATTTTGGGGATTTTCGGTCCTTTTATGCCTTTTAATTTCAATAGAAATTTCCATAAAATAAGATAAATATATCTCAAAGGTTGAAACCACATATTCACCTATTTGCAATAGGTATTGTTTACCAAATTATGATACTTATCATAATTAGGATTTTTAGGGTATTACATTTCTCCCCCCGTTAAATAAAATTTTGTCCTCGAAATTTGCACTCTACCATCTAAACTTCGTACTATTTAAACTTCGGACTATTAGCTTCGGATCTTTACTCTATCTCAGGTTCGACTACAAGGATCTTGTCATATCGTACCTTGATATATAGTGTTTCCCGAGGCGCCCACACACCGCAGTCAACACCACAAATCCCAAAATGTCTCCATGGTTCCCATACACCATGGCAACACAAGATATCATAAATGTTTCCATAGCGCCCACACACCATGGTAACACAAGATACCTTCTACTTAATGACACGATCGCGGTCGGAATGTAATAACTAAGAAGTGTGGAAAACGTTATGGAAGTCTAAACAAGTTCGGGGATAAGGCTATCTAGTAACGACTGGTTCGTTTTCAACGAATACTTCGAATGATCTCACGTAATGTGGACTACATGTTCGCCTTTGAGGTGTTCCATTGGCACCGGCTTCTAGGTATATTCTTAAAAACATACGATCATCACAATAATCAAAAGATTCTCACGATCTTTTGTAACTCGTATAAAATATTTAGGAACGTGATCAATCATATCTGGTCTAAGAAAATTTCTGCTCCGACAATTCCGTTGAGCAATATAAGTGATTTACACTTCTGCCTGTTCAAGGCGTCAATTGGTGTCATCTCGATTGTAAGAAAATTTGAAAGATTGGCTTTATCGGGTGTAGTTATAGTTTCGCGGGGAATTTCCTTTGACCGGATTAAGCTTCCATCAAACTCAACGAGCTTTCATTCCTCGAATCGTCATATGAGATACTGGTACAAATTTCCTGCGGAGAGTAGCTACTCGATATTTTCTTTATCTGATTAGTAATTATTTTCTACATTGTAGCCCTATAGTAACTTCATCTAGCGATGCTATATATATATCACCGAGTTAAAAAAATTTCAAGCACTTGTGCTAGCAGTATTCATCTATGATCATATCTTAGAGGCATCACCTCTACTTTCTTAAATTAAACATGATAATCACTAACTCTAGGTCGTGTGTAGATTAGATTGACTTGAAAGGCTCCAACTGACGCGAGGTGTAAGTCATTACGCTGTCCTGCTGCAGCAAGACATATCCCAATCCATACCTAATGGTACCACTACAGACTACTTGGATTTGAGATAACCAATTTCTTGGTGCTATAACCAACTTCCCCCTCAATCTATGGAAGCACATCTCACAGTCCTTGTTCCACACAAATGTTTTGATTTTTACTCGTGAGCTTTGTCAATAGCAAGTTACCAGAAATTTTACATGAATCTGCGGTACTATCCCGCTAGACCCGAAACTACACATCTATGTTACTATTTATGTCTCTTTCTATTCCAGAACTGCTTCCACTTTGCTGAAATAATTAACAACATTGTCACAAAAAGTAACATGGCCTAGAAAGTTTATTTCCGACAGCCAACACCCACATTCTTTTCCTTTAAATCTAGTAAAGAGTTACATCTTTCTCTAGTACACACACTACTGATCGACTTTATTCTTTGTGTTTCTCTTCTTATTTCTGAACAGATGAGGACGTCGTCAAACAACGCCTCTATTTCCCTACCTATGCGTTTGAGAGAAAATTTTGTTCGGTATTCTATGAACAAGATAGGGGCATTTAGTTTGGAAGACACCATAAGAGATTTCAAAATGCCCGTACTTAGTCCCGAAAACCATTTTCGAACAATGCTAGTTTCGATTTGCAGTTGGGGTGTTCTGATCATTAGTTGATCTTAAACATAGGATTTAGATATTTGGGTGGATTGTCAAAAGAAAGTGGTATTTGTTTTTACAATTACTTCGTTCTACTGACGGTAGTGGATACAAGTCACAAACTCTTGTTTTCCTTTAAGAATGTTACCAGGAATTTCTTTGGTGGTACGTTGGTTTGAAATAAACTTTGTTCTTTGGTAGTTCTCCGAGTTGCTTTCTCAGATCCTATCTTTCATTCGATGTCAATTGATACAGCGCTTTTGATCTAACTCCTTTGTTAAGCATCTATTTAATAGTGAACTTTGAACTTCTCTTTCTGAGGTAATTTGGTAAGATTATCAGTGATTTCATTTATGACTGAGCTGTTTTTGAGTAAGGATTTGGCCTCCGCGTTAATTCTATCTCTGCTTGTGGGAATGATATATTCTCATTGACACCGTTCTTCATTACCGCTAGTTTAACACAATTAAGAATGTCGTTGACATTGTGAAGTTGTAATAAGATCTATATTATATTCGTAACTTGGTTTCAGACATGCTTCATAAGCTAAAGAGTTTACACCTAATCACACCTAATGGTGTAACTACTACATATGTATGCATCCCAAAAGGATCCATACAAGCATAAAAAATACATGATCGATTTAGCACCCGGATCGGTTTATATCTGACATAGATTTTTACTGAGCGTTAGTATCTTGGACCATTCCTGGAGATTCTCCACCTCACGTGATGCCATCATCTGGCCTGAGTTCTGTAGCCCTAACTTCGCAGCTTTCAAAGGACAGTGAACACTGATGTGTCCAGGATGACGGCACTTGAAGCATAACAGCTTCCCATTGCAACTAGTTCCTTGGTGGTGCCTTCCGTGCTCGGAACAGTCCTTGATAATGTGTCCCGGTTCTCGACATTTGTAGCACACCCGTTTCCTATTACATCGAACATTGGGATGGTAGTTCCCGCAAATTGAACACGGTAGGAGTCTCGGCATTTTTGGATAGTTCTGCTGTTTAGTCTGAACTATCTTCTTCCCCTTTCCTTGGTAGTTGACCCCGGGTAACTTCCTTTCGGTGTGGGGCTTTTGTGGCTAAATATGGCATGACTTGCATTACTACCGTTGACATTCCTTGATCTACGCAGCTCTTCTAAGTTACACTCCATCGACGGCGGGATTCCAATTGTCTCTCAATCTGTCTGTCTTGTCTTTCTGCAAGGAGGATATCAAATCTTCTGCTCTTTCAGCTTTTCTGCTATCTCCTGCAACTCCCTTTGTACTGGGACTGGTACCACTTGACAAGAAAGACCACCTAGAACTTGGCCTTGGCCTCTAAGAACTCTGATTCCTTGCAAACTTTCCATCCTATCTTTCTATTAAGAACGACAGTTTTTAAGGAATTAGTTTAATCTTCTAAATAAACAGTATTACACATAATGTTCATGGCATAATATGTCACATTATTTAGTTTGGTTTTTCAACACTAGTTGTTATATCTTATATCCCACGTTATGACTACTTGCCTACATACTATCTAAAACTAGCTTTTGAAGATGATTCAGGAAAGAGTAGAAATTGGTTGTACGTTGCTCATCTAAGAGTTTATTCGTCTGTTTCATCCAGAAGCGGTTTCAAGAAAAGAGAAATTCCGCTTCCAAACCGTTATACCCTAAAGCGAAGGAATTCGTTTACTCAAGGCTTAAGACATGGCTTCCCCAACTGGGGGTTTATGGAGTCCTGCTCTTCACCAATTCCTGTTGTCGCCCATAATGTTTCATCGTGCTATCATTTTCCGTGCAAAGACTTGTTAACGATCTTGGACGAGCACTGCTCTCATAGAGTTGTGTATGGGTTCGAGTTGTATAATGACTCGAGTGGGTATACGTTCGAAGTTTTATAGTCCAGGTCAAGTTGGAGTTTATCAAAAGTATCAGAAGCGAAATATATATTCAAAATATGCTTAAGATGTTATAGTCATCTGCGCTCCCTAACCTACTTGTCAATTTAGTCTATACAGACCCTTCTTGGTTATATCAGCTATTATACAATTCTCAGGGGTTTTACAAAAATATCAATACACTAACGCTACACACTAGTTCATCCATTCCTTATCTATCTTCGTCAAGTCATTCACGTTTTTTCTTCTCTAGATATTGTGGCTCACCCGCCATTTGAGATAACAAAGAACGTATGAAAACTTTGGATCGGACCTTCTCCTAAGAACTCGTTTGTGCTATCCACTCAAAAGTGGTTTCGAGGAAAATGATGAGGAGTGAATCTGTCCAGTCTCCGAAAAATACGGAAATATGTAATGGTTCCTTTGATAGAACCCTTAACATGGGTCAAATACCGCATGTATTTATCTCCTTGGGTCTTAGAGTTTCATCCGGCGTGGCCCAGCTCCACATATAATCTGCGTGCTACGATAGAATTATCGTCCGCACAAACCGGCGATTATCGAGTTATCGAGGCCGATATCGAGTTATCGAGTTATCGAGACTCGATATCGGGGTTATCGGGACTACCGGAGGCCGATCTCGGGGTTATCGGGACTACCAGAGATTGGTATCGGGGTTATCGGGACTACTAGAGACCGATATCGGGGTTATCGGGACTATCGAGACGATATCGGGGTTATCGGGACTATCGAGACCGATATCGGGGTTATCGGGACTATCGGAGGCTAGAGCGGGAATCGGGCGGGCCGGCCTCCGGGGATGGCCGTGAAGGGCCGTGGCCTAACGTGGCCGGCCCTCCGGGCTTGAGGTAAGAAAAATATCTGTTTTTCAAAGCCCGGCCCGAGAGCACCAGTCGTCGGGCCGGCCTTCCAGGGCCCGAAAATTACTATTCCAAATTTTAACTATTTTTCCTCCATTTTTTTAAAGAAGTATAATTAGTAAATTACAACACGAATCATTCAACAAATAAGCACAGTCACTAATTCATAATCAAAAGTAAACTATGTTCATAAATAACTCACATAAAACATAAGAAGTATACCATTAAGCGATATTAGTACGATGACTATTATTGTCATCATCTTCGCCACTATCATCAATTTCAACGACATTTGATTGTTCTTCACTTTGAGTAGTAGCCTCTGGCTCATGAGTAAGAATATCATAAATTTTTCTCCCGCTTCATGAACACATCCTAATCTTTATTTGCAACAAATAATAAACCAAATCATAAAATTAGAGTATAGTTATTATTTATTTGTAATTAAATGGATAAATAACCCTATAACAAATACTATATATATATATATATAAATTAATAAATTAAAAAAGAAAATAAAGAAAAAGCTACAGTGAAAAGGGCCTGCAGGGCTGGCCCGTGGCCCTCCAGGGCCGGCCCGTTTAAGCCCGAGGCCCTCCAGGGCTGGCCCTACAAGGCCAATTTCAAATATCTCATCCATTTTTCGAGCCCGACCCTTGACGGGCCAGGACTTAAACGGGCCGACCCGATGGGCTTGGCTCCGATTTCTGCTCTATCAGAGGCTGATATAGCAAAAATGTAACATCCCATTTTGAAAAGCAGTATAAATTTTTTTTTCATATATCAGAGTAGAGCATCGGAACAAATAGAGTATTGAGTAACTGATACAACATCAACTGTGGCGTAGCTACCTGTTCAATTATGATCCCCAAATACTTTTTTATTTTGCCCTTTAATTTTTCCAATGTTATAATTTAATAAATTACCAAAATTAGAGACAATGTACTCTCTAAATTTTAATAATTATTTTACTGCCTCTTAAGATTTATCATAATATTTTTAGGCTATTTTATGACCCACAAGGGCATTTTGGGGATTTTCGGTCCTTTTATGCCTTTTAATTTCAATAGAAATTTCCATAAAATAAGATAAATATATCTCAAAGGTTGAGACCACATATATATTCACATATTTCCAATATGTATTGTTTACCAAATTATGATACTTATCATAATTAGGATTTTTAGGGTATTACAAATGGGAACACTACTACAGATTTACTCATGTATAGATATATATATATATAGACCTTTAATAATTGACTGTTACACATAAACCCGTCAAGTTTGTTTATCAAAGACCTGGAGTATTATAATTCTTACAATTTTACACTTTTTTAATAATAAGTCAGAATGTTATAATATAATTATATAAATATGACAAGAGTTCAACAAAATAGAAAAAGAAACAGGACAAGAATTCAATTTAACAGGAGGGGATTCTATGGTAAATGTAATTAAACACCCAAGAAATCTTTAAGCATGAAAGAGATGTCAATCTAAATAATAATACATTCCTTCTAGCAACTTCTGAATCCAATTAAATTTTTAACAAGTGTTTCTCAGGGGGTCTAACTCTTACTCAATGCGATGCACATGCATGATAGATTGTGGCTATGGTATATACTATATAAGTGACTAAGAAAAATAAAAATATAATTATTATTATAAAGCAAGCTAACATTTTATTGGTAATGAACTTTTATTTTAATAATATAATAGAGATAAAAAAAGAGACAAGTGGCCCCTATATTCTAATCAAAACATATGGGTCTAAAGCGCAAAAGCCGATTTGTCTCTTTTATTATCTTTCTCTAAGTTCATCATATAAGATACTTTAAATATTAAGAGACACCCAAGAACAAGTTTAGAATCGTTGAATGTGCAACATCTCATCACCTTTTTTTCCGATATTATATGCTTTAGAGCCTCATTACCCCCTAACAACTATAAAACAAGTTAAGAGGGGATGTATTCAAACTTTTATAGGGCGCCGTCCTAGAGGTAGATTGTGAAACCCCACATTGATAAAGAGGGGAACGGAATGCGCTTTATAAAAGTTTGAATATCTCCTTAAAATTGTAGGGGCCATAGACTCTAAAGCGGATAATATCAAGAGTGAGGCGTTTTAATGCTACAAAATAACTCTTTCTCTTCTAAACTTGAACTTTGGGGTCCTCGGAGGTATTTTCAGTAGGGCGAAAGTGCTTGGGGTCTTCGGAGGTATTTTCAGCGGGGTGAGACCGCAGGAAGTACTCAAGGGCTTCACCAGCGATCAAGTTTGTGGTCTTTCGAATATCTGCATAACTTTCAAATTTGAAAGGCGTGAAGAGAGGTGGGTGATCACTGTCAACAAACTCTTTTCCAGCTTCCACATTTCTATCCCTTGGTGCTAACAGAAATGTCGAAGTTGAGTACCTTGGCGTTGCTACGTTACATTTCACATGATGCTTCACATTTTCAAACCTTCCATTGCTCCATACCTACACCATTCTTAAAATTGTCAACAAAAATCATCTTACAAATCGTTCACTAACAAAGTCTTAATTACATAACGTGGGATTTGAATTCACGCTAATGTAGGTTTAGTAAACTTCTTATACCAATGGGACCAATTAATCTATGTTAGCATCATTTTTTCTAATCAAATACTCCTTCTTATCCTTTTTATAAGAGTGGATCAGAATTGTCTGAACATTTGATGAGTTTTTTTACCATCCTTGCCTCTTATTAATTATATATATTGCATTAGCTAAAATGTTAATTATATTTATTTTATTTCTCTCTCTTACTTGTTCCTCATAAATAAAAGCATACTTAAAAAAATTTATTTAAGACGCATTTACTATTTTTAACTAAATTTAACCAATTTCTTAAACTACGTAACTCAATTAGCAGACTCTTATAAATAGAATGGGATGAATACTACTTTGAAAGTTGGCCCATTAAAACTTAATTAGATTCTAAATTATATACACTCACGAGAGCATTAAAAACAACGTTTTAAGAACTATACGGCACATTGAACTAGAAATATCACTAGATCAATTCATCTGATCGATGATGTAATAATTAAGAGGGACATATATATATGTGTGTGTATATATATATATATATATACATATATATATATATATATATACATATATATATATGTATATATATATATATATATATGTATATATATATATATATATATATATATATATATATGTATATAGATATATAGATATATATATGTATGTATGTATGTATATGTTATACATATATACATATATATATATATATATATATATATATCTGTATGTATATATGTATATATATATATATATGTATGTATATATAGATATGTATATATGTATAACATATACATACATACATACATACATACATACATACATACATACATACATACATACATACATACATACATACATACATACATACATACATACATACATACATACATACATACATACATACATACATACATACATACATACATACATACATACATACATACATACATACATACATACATACATACATATATATATATATATATATATAACTAAATTTAACCAATTTCTTAAACTACGTAACTCAATTACCAGACTCTTATAAATAGAATGGGATGAATACTACTTTGAAAGTTGGCCCATTAAAACTTAATTAGATTCTAAATTATATACACTCACGAGAGCATTAAAAACAACGTTTTAAGAACAATACGGCACATTGAACTAGAAATATCACTAGATCAATTCATCTGATCGATGATGTAATAATTAAGAGGGACATATATATATATATATATATATATATATATATATATATATATATATATATATATATAATGTTCACTTCAGTACCCGGTCACTCCTGGTGACATTATGGATACCTGAGCTGTTTTTTTCCCTTGTTCTATACATATATACATACAGATATATATATATATGTATATATGTATAACATATACATACATACATACATACATACATACATACATACATACATACATACATACATACATACATACATACATACATACATACATACATACATACATACATACATACATACATACATACATACATACATACATACATACATACATACATACATACATACATACATACATACATACATACATACATACATACATACATACATACATACATATACATATATATATATATATATATATATATATATATATATATATAAAACTAAATTTAACCAATTTCTTAAACTACGTAACTCAATTACCAGACTCTTATAAATAGAATGGGATGAATACTACTTTGAAAGTTGGCCCATTAAAACTTAATTAGATTCTAAATTATATACACTCACGAGAGCATTAAAAACAACGTTTTAAGAACAATACGGCACATTGAACTAGAAATATCACTAGATCAATTCATCTGATCGATGATGTAATAATTAAGAGGGACATCTATCTATATATATATATATATATATATATATATATATATATATATATATATATATATAATGTTCACTTCAGTACCCGGTCACTCATGGTGACCCATTATGGATACCCGAGCTGTTTTTTTCCTTGTTCTCACATGGGTTGGACAGGAGATCGAGCCAGGTCAATACGGACCGGACTCTGAATTATATGCACAACCCTAGGAATATGTGTGTGCAAAACAGACAATATCGAAAAGGAGTTGTTAGAATATTACACTTCTCAACTAGGTAGAGGATTTTATATTTTTAAACGAACTTGAGTTGGAGTTTGGGAATAAATCAAAAATTGAGTGAATGCATGTTTTGGAACTAAAAGTTATATTTTTCCCTTAAAACTTTGTCGAGAGGATAGGATGCATATACTAACCTGTGTTGAGGGGGGAGATCCAACTGAGAGAAGAGGTCATTGAAAGCTTGAGGGGATCCCAAGTCATAGATGCTCATACTTTCAAAGAGAGGTTGGTAAGGGAATAGCATAAGACCAGTTCCCTTATATTTAGAAGGGTCAACGTTGCGTTTCTTGTTCTCTGGTTGAAGTGCGTGTACATAAATTGCCACCTCCTTCATCTCCTGCATTAAGCTTCCTGGGATATCGTGGTTCACCAATCTGAAACATCCCCATTTCTCACACACCTCTCTTAGCTTGTTGTACTCTTCTTCCTCTCGGAAATTTTTTCAGGTCGATCACCGGGACGCTGATCTCACTCATCATTTTCGCCATTTCTTTATTCTTTTTCCAAGGAACTAAGGAAGAAGAATGATTCAGATATTGTTGATGGTCATTGGGATATGTCTAATATATTTATACTCCACCCTGTCCTTATCATAGGGCTTCTTTTAGAATTTTTTTTTTTTCGTGTATGATAATGTAAGTAATTTGGAAAGGCATTAATGCTTCTATATTAGTTTCGCCCCAATAAGAAATGCTTGAATGTGAATCCATTTGCAACCTTTGGTAATCTTGCTTGAATGGTAGTAATTCATTTTCGGATAATCCAATAAATGCCAACTTCATGGTACAATGAAACCAACTTTTCGGATTATCATGAAAAGGAAAAAAACATTAGGAAGGTTGGAGCATTACAATGGCACAATGAATCTAAATTTTTGGAAATCTTCCTTGAATAGTAGTAAAATTGTTGTTAAACTCGCGAGTTAACTATCCGAGTTTCTTGGTTTTACGTTTTTAGCTTACAAAATCGTGACGACTTGTACTTAAACTCTGCTAGTCATAAACTCGTTGAAACTCATGAATTTACACATCGAGTTTATCATTTTTACGTTTTTACCTTACAAAATTATGTCAAGTCACTCTTAAACTCGTGTTGATTAGTTTGTTTTAATCATGTTTAATTACTTTATATATTAATTTTATAGAAATTTTTTTGTTGGATATAACAAATTATAAATGTTGATGGATTTACTTTCAATTATTGATGTTTAAAATATATTTAATTTAAATTACTATCATTTTTTATATTTTTATTATATACATGCAACACTAATTTATTAATAAAAGTAAACGATTATGAGTTTACGATTTGAGTTTACGATCTAAGTTTACATTCTTGTTATAAGTTTGCTTAAACTCTTGAGTTTGATATTTTTAGTAGTAATTCATTTTTGGGCACACTACTACTAAAAGGGGCTTTTGGACCACCACATTTTGACTGGATATAGAGGATCAGATCTAAAAAGTATGACTGGTGGCAGTTTCATAAATATTAATAACTTTTTAGATCTGTTCCTTTAATATGAGGTCTAAAAGATATTAGTTAGACCAATTTCCAAAACAACCGGTCTAAAAAGTTAAGAAAAATGTCGATTACGTTTTTTGATCGATCTAAAAGGTGAACTTTTAAAACCATATTTTGATCATAACTTATCCAAAAGATTTTCATTTGAACCATTTTCGTCGTGCTGAAAATTGAATTGACTTTCTTCATCTTCAGAGAGCCTGCCTCAACCCTCAATTCCTCAAACGCTTTTCGACCATCGGCCTCAAACCATATGGTGCCATCTATTCCTTAGCACTTACACAAGCAAAGGACACCACATCAAACTAGCATAGCAGAGGACGACGACGACGAAAGATCTCGAAGAAAGATGAGGACGGCGGATGACGAGCACGACGGTTTCCTAAATAGGTCTGTCTTATGATCCCTATTGTTTGTGTAAATTTCTTATTCCCGTTGATTGTGGAACCTTTTATCTGTGAAATTCTTCTATTTATCAATCAACGATAATGGATATCAACTGATGAATTATTCTTTTGCTTTGATCAATTGCTTCTGATGAATTATTCTTCTTCCCCTTTAATTTTAGGAATTTTCTTTTACTACCGTTTAGCTGATGAATTGTTCTTCTTCTCCTTTAATTTTAGGAATTTTCTTTTACTATCATTTAGCTCGATGACAGAAGCGGTATGAATCATTGTGTTCCACATTTCAAATTTGAGATGGATGATGATGAATATCTGATGCCCACGGCTTCTTGGTTGCCCCACCAAAAGAAGCCCTCCGTGTAAGCTCTCTTTTCCATCTTGCAAAATAAAAACTCTGAACTAGTTGATTTTTCTTCAGAGAGTGCTTGGTTGCTTTAATTAATAGTGAAAATTGAAACAGGCCCAAGGACGATATCATGGAGCTCTTGCGGCAAAATGACCAGGTCGTGATGCAGACCCAGAATCAACAGCCTTAGAGAAAACCGCCGACGTGATATGGAGTTCTGAACTCGCCACTCTCGACCTGTTGCCCTCAACCTTGTCGCGAACCTCGCCTCTCTCGGATGATCTCCAAGCTAAGCTATCATCGCCCTCAACCTCTCGCCAAGCTAAGCTCTCATCGCCCTCAACCTCTCCCTCTCGCCTGCAACCTCTCCCTCTCGTTGTTGCCGACCATTCTCATGCTTCTTCTTCTCATATATGTTTAGACACTTTTAAGACTAGTGGTTGTGTACACAACTAGTCTTAAAAGTGAGACTTTTAAGACCAATTATTTTACACAATCAGTTTTAAAAGTCTTACCTTTTAGACCTTATATGTTAAAAAGCTGTCTAAAAAGTGGTTTTTAAGACCGATTTCTCAACCTGTCTTAAAAGTAATAGACTTCTTAGATCGGCGGTATCAAGAATGGATCCAAAACCAGTCTAAAAAACAATTTTTGCAGTAGTGTCATAAATATGTAGTTTTTGGATCTAGCGGGATAGTACCGCAGATTCATGAAGAATTTTTCATCACTTAAACAAAGTTCACAAGTAGGGAATTAAATCATTAATGTTGAACAAAGACTGTGAGACAAGTTTTCATGGATTGAGAGAAAAGTTGGTTACAGCACCAAGGAATTGGTTATCCCAAATCCAAGTAGATTTTATAATGGTACCAATAGGAATGGATCGGGATATGTCTAGCTGCAGCATGACAATGTGATGACTTACCATTCTCAAGCCTCTCAAGTCAAAACTAATCTACACATGACCTAGAGTTAGTAATTATCATGTTTCTGAGTAATTATAAAATAAACCAAGATTGTATCATTGAGTATGGGGTATCCTGTGTTGACACGGTGTGTGGGCGCCGTGAAAGCACTATATATAGACATACGACGTGATATCCTTGAGTATGAGATATCTTGTGTTTCCGCGGTGTATGGGCGCCATGGAAACATTATATATCAAAGTACGACAAGACGAATGTGTAGTACCGGTGTATGGGCGCCACGGAAACACTATATATATCCAAGTACGCGGTGTATGGGCGCCATGGAACAAGTAAAACATAATAAAAGCTTTATAATCAGGCCGAAACGAATTCTCAATCACCGAGAGAAACGGCTTAAAAATGTTCGGATGGAATAAGAATCCGGAGCGTATGGTCCGTAGTCTATTTGGTGCAGAGTCTAGCTAGTATAGAGCAAATTTCGAGGACGAAATTTTATTTAACAGGGGGAGAAATGTAATACCCGGATAATTAAAATGACTATTTTGATAAGTGAATATGTGGTATCAATTTCTGTGTTATATTTAGCATAATTTTGAAGGAAATTTTCTTGAAAACTAGGAAAAACATGATAATGTGCCAAAAATTACCAAAATGCCCCTATGGTGCATAAATGGTTTAAGGAAATTATGAAAAATCCTAAAAGGTAGTAAAATAATTATTAAAATTGAGAGAGTATATTGTCTCTAATTTTGGTAATTTAATAAATGTAAACTTGGAAAAGTTAAGGGAGAAGAATCATAAAGTATTTGGAGTTCTTAACTGACTCCATAATTATTGATAATTTACATGGGAGATAAAATAGCAATGTCATGAGATTGAGTAATTTTAAGCCTAAAAACAAGTATGGACCAATAGGGAAATTTTGTAAAAAATTATATAAAATGATTATAAAATAATTATTTTATATAATATTAATTAATTAAATAATTAATTAAAAACGAAAATTAAAATAAATAAATAAAGGGTCCAGAAGTTTGACCAAAATTTTAGAAGGGAAAATAAAGGAAAAACAAATGAAAAATTAAAAGAAAACTTAGGGAAGAAGTTTTGAAAAAGTAGAATATATTTTGTGAAAAAGCAAATAGGATAAATGACCACCGATAGAGATTAAATCCTATCTAGAAAACCATGAACAAGGTTTCTAAAACCAGATAATATTAGAAACAAGTGTAATTTTATCTCGGAATAGGCTGTCTCAGAAGTCATTTCCGTGATCGGTAGAATACTTAGGTAATAAGACGAAATAGAGTAATCTGTGAAAAAGGCAGATAGTCACGAATTGGAGTTTGAAGAAAATAAATTATAACTCAACATCTGGGGATGAGTTGATAATTATCTGGACATATTTGGAATCAGTGAATTTTTGTCCAGAGATTGATGATTCCGGAAGTTCGTTCCGTAACCGACGCGTTTTTCCGTAAATCTTCGGTAGGGCCGGAGAAGGCCTAAAAGGGATCAAAAATTTAGTTAACCTAGAAATTTTTAGTGAGTAAGAAAGGATCTTCAAATTTTCTATTCCGGATTTTTAAGATTCCTCAAGATAACGCGATTCGGACACCGATCGGAGACTTTATCGGTAAAACCTTCTGGAAGCAATGCAAGGTGGCATCTTTTGATTGGATTCTTGAATTTTGGGGAGGGGGCACGGTTTTGTGGTGGTGAATGGAAGAAGAAACTCGTTTGCTAAGTTGTCAAATGCATGGCTTAGAATGAAAGTTGGAAGATTGGAAAAAGACCGTTTTGCCCTCGCACTTCTTCTATAAATAGGACACCATTCTCACTTCATTTCTCACACCATTTGCCTTAGCAAATTCGAAACATAGAGAGAGGTTTTAGAGAGAGAATCTCTGGAGGAAAAAGCACGAAGCTCTGGGTAAGTTTTTCGGTACTTAGTCTTAAGCTTTCGTAGTTCTTTCGGTAGTTAGAGTAGAAATGCTAGAATAGTCTTTAATCTTCCAAGTATGATTAGATATCATATGTTAGGGGTATTTTAGTCATTAATTTCGAAAATCATGATGGGGTCGGAGTTATGGCAAAATTTTGGAAGATTAGAGTCAAAGTAACGAAGTGCTAGCGAAATTCCGCCGATTAGGGGGTCAGGGGTAAAATGGTCATTATGACTAAAAATGTCCGTCGTAATGATAGATCCTTAACAAATACGTTGTTATCTTAATAGGATATCCCTGATTACGTTCTGACCAACGGTTGTACCGTTTTCCGTCAAAGTACCGAATTTTCGTCAACGAAGGTACGTTCGCGTACTGTAACACTGACACTTATGTTTATGGTATGCATATATGTGCTATGTGTATTGTTATGGTATGTTTATTGAATGAAAATATGTTAGAACAGTTTGGTGCCGAAGGCAAGGCTAGTCTATGTGGGTGTGCCAGTTAGTCGCCGTAAATTCGGTGAGGCCCCCATGATAGACACTTACAGCCATTACATTCGGTTAACTGATGTACGTTCGCGTACTGGTAACCTTAACGCTGATGTTTATGGTATGCATATATGTGATGATATGTTGTGTGAATAGTTTGGTGCCGAAGGCAAGGCTAGTCTATGTGGGTGTGCCAGTTAGTCGCCGTAAAGTCGGTGAGGCCCCCATGATAGACACTTACCTGGCCATTCTGTTCGGTTAATGGATGTACGTTCGCGTACTGGTAACCTTAACACTGATGTTTATGGTATGCATATATGTGATGATATGTTGTGTGAATAGTTTGGTGCCGAAGGCAAGGCTAGTCTATGTGGGTGTGCCAGTTAGTCGCCGTAAAGTCGGTGAGACCCCCATGATAGATACTTACCTGGCCATTCTGTTCGGTTAACGGATGTACGTTCGCGTACTAGTAACCCTAACTCTGATATTTATGGTATGCGTGTATATTGTTAGGTGTATTGTATGAGTAGAGTTGTTATGCTGTTTGAGTATATAGTGTTGTTAGAGGATGATTGAACATATGCATGCACTTTGGGAGTGGTATATCGTGTTCACCGGGAGTGTTATGTCCTGATTCACTGGGAGTGGTATATCTGCATTCGCTGGGAGCGGTACATTTACATTGGTTAGAAGTGATTCATTTCCTGTGCTTATATACTGTATATGTAAATATGAGGTTAACCGTTACCTGGGGTCCGATTGCAATGGACCTCAGCCCTTAACTTAGCTTCAGGGTCGGAAGGACCGAGGACCGAGGAGAGAGGGAAGCAGCACGCTTAGAGACCCTAAGCAGAGATTTCTTTTTGTTGTTCCATCTGAAGCCTTCCTTTTGATGTTGTTATCTACTTATGAACCACACGGTTATTGTACCGTTTCTGTAACCAGCCAGACTTACGGCTTTCTGAATCTATATATCAGATACTCTTTTGCTCCGGTGCTCTACTCTGATGATTTTAAATGGAAAATAATTTTATACTGCTTTTGAAAAGTTGAGATTTTACATTTTGGTATTAGAGCATTAGTCCTGGCATGAATCTAGCTAAGTTATTACAAACCTTTTGGTGCCTAAGGCAGGGCTAGTCTATGTGGGTGTGCCATTTAGTCGCCGCTAACCCGGTGAGGCCCCCATGATAGACACCTACCTGGCCAATTGGTTTGAGTAACGGAGTTAGGCTCTACGCATTTTTAAAGAGTATGTTTTGAAAACGAGTACTGATATAGCCTAAGTCGGTGTACCATCTTACTTCGGTGTACCAGTCTGTACCGGTATACCATCCTTAACCGGTGTACCACCCTCTGTCGGTGCATCACTCTGATAATCCTGATATCAGTCTCCGATAAATCTGATAACAGTCCCAGATATCTCTGATACCACTGATACAGCTGATAACCCAGATACCTCTGATACCACTGATACAACATCGGTTCGTGATCAAATATTTCCTATAGGAATAATATCACATTTATCAGTGATCAACATCATAACAGGCATTTTAGGTACAAATTACCATTTTGCCCCTAGTTGACTAATCGGCGAAATTTCGCCAGAGCTTCGCTACTTTGACTCTAATCTTCCAAAATTTTGCCATATCTCTAACTCCAACATGATTTTTGAAATTAATGCCTTAATTACCCCTAAAACATGATATCTAATCATACTTGGAAGATTAAAGACTAATCTAGCATTTCTACTATAACTACCGGAAGAATTACTAAAGCTTAAGACTAAGGACCGAAGAAATTACCCAGGACTTCGCTGCTTTTTCCTCCGGGCCCCTCTTTCTCTCTACCTTCTCTCTAGAACCGAATTGCTCAAGTGAATTTGTGAGGAATGAGGTGAAGAGGTGAAGGCTATTTATAGAAAAAGTGTGAGGGCAAAATGGTCATTTTCCAAATCCCTCTTCTTGAATTTTGGCCATAGAATTTTTGAGGAAAATTCTCCACCACACACCTAGCTTGGCCGACCTCCCCCTCCCCCAAAGTCAAAAAAATTGATGTCATGCACTGCATCATCTCTTGCTTTATGGAGCTTTATGCGATAAAGTTCCCTGTTCGGTGTCCTAATCGCGTAATCTTGGAAAATCTCAAAAATCCGGCAACATAGCCCTGAAGATCCTTTCTTCCTCTTTCAAAATACTTTGGTTAACTAAATTTTTGATCCCATTCAGGACATTCCGTTGCCTGCTGAACATTTTCGGATAAGCGCCGTCGGTTACGGAAATGACTTCCGGAAACACCAACTTCAGGACAAAAATTCACTGATTCATAATATGTCCAGATGTTTTCTACTTATCTCACGGATTTCAAGATATGATTTATTTTCATTAATACTATCTGCCCTATTCCATAAAATATCCTGTTCGTCTTATCTCTTAATCATTCCGCCGGTATCAGAAATGACTTTGGAGACAGTCCACTCCGAGATAAAAATTCAATTGTTTATAATATGCCCTGACTTTAGAAACTTAGTTCACGGTTTTCTAGATAGGATTTAATTTCTATCGGTGGTCATTTATCCTATTTGATTTTTCAAAATATGCTTAAGATGTTATAGTCATCTGCGCTCCCTAACCTACTTGTCAATTTAGTCTATGCAGACCCTTCTTGGTTATATCAGCTATTATACAATTCTTAGGGGTTTTACAAAAATATCAATACACTAACGCTACACACTAGTTCCTCCATTCCTTATCTATCTTCGTCAAGTCATTCACGTTTCTGCTTCTCTAGATATTGTGGCTCACCCGCCATTTGAGATAACAAAGAACGTATGAAAACTTTGGATCGAACCTTCTCCTAAGAACTCGTTTGTGCTATCCACTCAAAAGTGGTTTCGAGGAAAATGATGAGGAGTGAATCTGGTCCAGTCTCCAGAAAAATACGTAAATATGTAATGGTTCCTTTGATAGAAACCCTTAACATGGGTCAAATACCGCATGTATTTATCTCCATGGGTCTTAGAGTTTCATCCGGCGTGGCCCAGCTCCACATATAATCTGTGTGCTAGGATAGAATTATCGTCCAGTACAAACTGGCGATTATCAGAGTTATCAGAGACTGGTATCAGAGTTATCAGAGACTGATATCAGGGTTATCAGGACTACCAGAGACT
The DNA here is from genome assembly GCA_025563575.1 of Acacia pycnantha. Taxonomy (NCBI): domain Eukaryota; kingdom Viridiplantae; phylum Streptophyta; class Magnoliopsida; order Fabales; family Fabaceae; genus Acacia; species Acacia pycnantha. Next base: position 640,691 of record JAMWYP010000079.1, read on the forward strand.
GATCTCAGGGTTATCAGGACTACTAGAGACTGATATCAGGGTTATCAGGACTATCGAGGGATATCGTTATCGGGACTATCGGACCGATATCGGGGTTATCGGGACTATCGAGACCGATATCGGGGTTATCGGGACTATCGAGGCTAGAGCGGGGAATCGGGGCCGGGCCGGCCCTCCGGGGCTTGAGGTAAGAAAAATATACGTTTTTCAAAGCCCGGCCCGAGAGCACCTGGGCCAGGGCCCGAAAATTACTATTCCAAATTTTAACTATTTTTCCTCCATTTTTTTAAAGAAATATAATTAGTAAATTACAACACGAATCATTCAACAAATAAGCACAGTCACTAATTCATAATCAAAAGCAAACTATGTTCATAAATAACTCACATAAAACATAAGAAGTATACCATTAAGCGATATTAGTACGATGACTATTATTGTCATCATCTTCGCCACTATCATCAATTTCAACGACATTTGATTGTTCTTCACTTTGAGTAGTAGCCTCTGGCTCATGAGTAAGAATATCATAAATTTTTCTCCCGCTTCATGAACACATCCTAATCTTTATTTGCAACAAATAATAAACCAAATCATAAAATTAGAGTATAGTTATTATTTATTTGTAATTAAATGGATAAATAACCCTATAACAAATACTATATATATAAATCAGTAAATTAAAAAAGAAAATAAAGAAAAAGCTACAGTGAAAAGGGCCTGCAGGGCTGGCCCGTGGCCCTACAGGACCGGCCCGTTTAAGCCCGAGGCCCTCCAGGGCTGGCCCTACAGGGCCAATTTCAAATATCTCATCCATTTTTCGAGCCCGGCCCTTGACGGGCCAGGACTTAAACGAGCCGGCCCGATGGGCTTGGCTCGATTTCCTGGCTCTATCAGAGGCTGATATAGCAAAAATGTAACATCCCATTTTGAAAAGCAGTATAAATTTTTTTTTTCATATATCAGAGTAGAGCATCGGAACAAATAGAGTATTGAGTAACTGATACAACATCAACTGTGGCGTAGCTACCTATTCATACATTATCTGTACAAGTCTTAAACATCCTCGGTCGGGTCTTTACTCGGTCTTCACACGCGCTGCTTACTCTGCTTACTCTCATCTTCCGTCCTCGGGTCTCTGTACCCTGAAGCTAAGAGCTGAGGTCCAATGCCCATCGGACCTCAGGTAACGGTTAACCTTATGCTCATATAAACAATACATGAATAACAAATATTCCTAATATTACAGATAACAACTACACTACCATGTAAAGTTATCCCTGGTTTGCAACATCTGTGCCACGATGTACAGTCGTGTCCTCAGCGCTAGGAAAACATAACGGCATTATTATGACTATAACCCGTAAAGCCGTAAATAGTGATCTAAGCCTTCCCTACCTTAGTCACGGTGCATGTCCAGACATAGTCCCGTTCATGGCTTCATGAAACTATCCATAACATATATAAAAACGACAGTGGCACAACAGCGGTTCGTGATCAAAGATTTCCTATAGGAATAATATCACATTTATCAGTGATCAACATCATAACAGGCATTTTAGGTATAAATTACCATTTTGCCCCTAGTTGACTAATCGGCGAAATTTCGCCAGAGCTTCGCTACTTTGACTCTAATCTTCCAAAATTTTGCCATATCTCTAACTCCAACATGATTTTCGAAATTAGTGCCTTAATTACCCCTAAAACATGATATCTAATCATACTTGGAAGATTAAAGACTAATCTAGCATTTCTACTATAACTACCGGAAGAATTACTAAAGCATAAGACAAAGGACCGAAGAAATTACCCAGGACTTCGTTGCTTTTCCTCCGGGCCCCTCCTTTTCTCTACCTTCTCTCTAGAACCGAATTGCTCAAGTGAATTTGTGAGGAATGAGGTGAAGAGGTGAAGGCTATTTATAGAAAAGTGTGACGGCAAAATGGTCATTTTCCAAATCCCTCTTCTTGAATTTTGGCCATAGAATTTTTGAGGCAAATTCTCCACCACACACCTAGCTTGGCCGACCTCCCCTCCCCAAAGTCAAAAAAATGATCTCATGCACTTTGCATCATCTCTTGCTTTATGGAGCTTTATCCGATAAAGTTCCATGTTCGTGTCCTAATCGCGTAATCTTGGAAAATCTCAAAATCCGGCAACATAGCCCTAAAGATCCTTTCTTCCTCTTTCAAAATACTTGGGTTAACTAAATTTTGATCCCATTCAGACATTCCGTTGCTGCCGAACATTTTCGGATAAACGCCGTCGGTTACGGAAATGACTTAGGAAACACCAACTTCAGGACAAAAATTCACTGATTCATAATATGTCCAGATGTTTTCTACTTATCTCACGGATTTCAAGATATGATTTCTTTTCATTAATACTATCTGCCCTATTCCATAAAATATCTTGTTCGTCTTATCTCTTAATCATTCATGGGTTTCGGAAATGACTTCAGAGACAGTCTTTTCCGAGATAAAATTTCACTTGTTTATTATATGCCCTGACTTTAGAAACTTAGTTTATGGTTTTCTAGATAGGATTTAATTTCTATCGGTGGTCATTTATCCTATTTGATTTTTCATAAAATATCACAATTATATTACTATTATATTACATAATATCTAGATATTATTTTTGCAAAATCTTATCTCCTTTTGGATCCAAATTTTCGGCCAGCTTCATATATTTTTTTATTTTATTTTTCTGTTTTAAATTTATTTATATTATATTTAATTATCTTATTTTTTCCACACAATTTTCCTATTGGTCCTTTAGGATTAACATGGATTTAGGCTTTAAAAATTACTAGAATAATTGTAGACCTTTGATTTTGCTTTTCAAGATTCATTCTTAACCATTGATAATTGTTTAATTTATAGAAATTGATTAGTAGGTTTAATTAGTGCCCTAATCACATGATTAGCAACTTTTTAGGATTAGGGATTTTCATACACTTAATCTCATTAATTTTTCCTAATCCTTTCCAATTCATTAGCAAGTATATTTTATGCTAATTTTAGCCATAAACATTTAATTAAAGGGTTTTACATAATTTACCTTGGTTATTCCCTTGTTAATGCTTACATAATTAGCCAATAATTACTTAATTAATCCCTTAGCAATTGTTGATAATTTTCTTAATTAAGATTAATCATTATGTCACAACTATTGCACTGACATTGGTATTTTATGTCCCATGCATTATATTAAAAATCATGGGGTCAATTATGATCCCCAAATACTTTTTTATTTTGCCCTTTAATTTTTCCAATGTTATAATTTAATAAATTACCAAAATTAGAGACAATATACTCTATAAATTTTAATAATTATTTTACTGCCTCTTAAGATTTATCATAATATTTTTAGGCTATTTTATGACCCACAAGGGCATTTTGGGGATTTTCGGTCCTTTTATGCCTTTTAATTTCAATAGAAATTTCCATAAAATAAGATAAATATATCTCAAAGGTTGAGACCACATATTCACCTATTTCCAATATGTATTGTTTACCAAATTATGATACTTATCATAATTAGGATTTTTAGGGTATTACAAATGGGAACACTACTACAGATTTACTCATGTATAGATATATATATATATATAGACCTTTAATAATTGACTGTTACACATAAACCCGTCAAGTTTGTTTATCAAAGACTTGGAGTATTATAATTCTTACAATTTTACACTTTTTTAATAATAAGTCAGAATGTTATAATATAATTATATAAATATGACAAGAGTTCAACAAAATAGAAAAAGAAACAGACAAGAATTCAATTTAACAGAGGGGATTCTATGGTAAATGTAATCAAACACCCAAGAAATCTTTAAGCATAAAAGAGATGTCAATCTAAATAATAATACATTCCTTCTAGCAACTTCGAATCCAATTAAATTTTTAACACGTGTTTCTCAGGGGGTCTAACTCTTACTCAATGCGATGCACATGCATGATAGATTGTGGCTATGGTATATACTATATAAGTGACTAAGAAAAATAAAAATATAATAATTATTATAAAGCAAGCTGACATTTTATTGATAATGAACTTTTATTTTAATAATATAATAGAGATAAAAAAAAGAGACAAGTGGCCCCTATATTCTAATCAAAACATATGGGTCTAAAGCACAAAAGCCGATTTGTCTCTTTTATTATCTTTCTCTAAGTTCATCATATAAGATACTTTAAATATTAAGAGACACCCAAGAACAAGTTTAGAATCGTTGAATGTGCAACATCTCATCACCTTTTTTTCCGATATTATATGCTTTAGAGCCTCATTACCCCCTAACAACTATAAAACAAGTTAAGAGGGGATGTATTCAAACTTTTATAGGCGCCGTCCTAGAGGTAGATTGTGAAACCCCACATTGATAAAGAGGGGAACGGAATGCGCTTTATAAAAGTTTGAATATCTCCTTAAAATTGTAGGGGCCATAGACTCTAAAGCGGATAATATCAAGAGTGAGGCGTTTTAATGCTACAAAATAACTCTTTCTCTTCTAAACTTGAACTTTGGGGTCCTCGGAGGTATTTTCAGTAGGGCGAAAGTGCTTGGGGTCTTCGGAGGTATTTTCAGCGGGGTGAGACCGCAGGAAGTACTCAAGGGCTTCACCAGCGATCAAGTTTGTGGTCTTTCGAATATCTGCATAACTTTCAAATTTGAAAGGCGTGAAGAGAGGTGGGTGATCACTTGTCAACAAACTCTTTTCCAGCTTCCACATTTCTATCCCTTGGTGCTAACAGAAATGTCGAAGTTGAGTACCTTGGCGTTGCTACGTTACATTTCACATGATGCTTCACATTTTCAAACCTTCCATTGCTCCATACCTACACCATTCTTAAATTTGTCAACAAAAAATCATCTTACAAATCGTTCACTAACAAAGTCTTAATTACATAACAGTGGGATTTGAATTCACGGTAATGTAGGTTGAGTAAACTTCTTATACCAATGGGACCAATTAATCTATGTTAGCATCATTTTTTCTAATCAAATACTCCTTCTTATCCTTTTTATAAGAGCTGGATCAGAATTGTCTGAACATTTGATGAGTTTTTTTACCATCCTTGCCTCTTATTAATTATATATATTGCATTAGCTAAAATGTTAATTATATTTATTTTATTTCTCTCTCTTACTTGTTCCTCATAAATAAAAGCATACTTAATTAAAAAAATTTATTTAAGACGCATTTACTATTTTTAACTAAATTTAACCAATTTCTTAAACTACGTAACTCAATTAGCGACTCTTATAAATAGAATGGGATGAATACTACTTTGAAAGTTGGCCCATTAAAACTTAATTAGATTCTAAATTATATACACTCACGAGAGCATTAAAAACAACGTTTTAAGAACTATACGGCACATTGAACTAGAAATATCACTAGATCAATTCATCTGATCGATGATGTAATAATTAATTTTTTTAAATAATCTAAGTTCACAGTGATAGTGAATTTATAAGCTCACATAGTAACAATAAATTAAATAAGTCTAAAGATAGATGAAGATGGGGTTTAGAAGCAAGCTCTTAGGGTTGATGGGAACTAAACCTTATCACCAAATATAATGCATAAATATAAAGAGAGAGAAAAGGCGATGTAATGCACAAAGCTCATACCAGATGGGGTTTGAGGAGGGATATATATATATATATATATATATATATATAATGTTCACTTCAGTACCCGGTCACTCATGGTGACCCATTATGGATACCCGAGCTGTTTTTTTCCTTGTTCTCACATGGGTTGGACAGGAGATCGAGCCAGGTCAATACGGACCGGACTCTGAATTATATGCACAACCCTAGGAATATGTGTGTGTATATAATGTGAGTGCATGTAAAATGATGAAAAGGATTAAATGCGATAAACTTACATGAGCAACATCCCCAATATTGATAAAGAAAGTGCCAGGTGCAGGAGTGACAGGAACAAAGCAATTGGAAGGAGAGTGCCAGGCTTCAAGACCATCAATTTCATCATCATCTTGAAGAACATTTAGAAAGCCTCCATCAGTGTGCCAATGGAGTCCATAATCCCCAATTTCCTCAGGACTGAACTTGAATTTGTTTAACCTCAATTCGCATCGCCAATTCTCTAAATCCAACACTTCTTCAGGCGCAATTGATAACCCTAAAACACTCTCTTGTATCTTTTTCGCCAAGTTCACTGCTAATTCATGGGTTGCTTTCCCATATGCCTCTATTGTATGCCTGCGTTAACCACCATCACATATATAAACTTAAAACCATGTTCTCTATTGAAAACACTTAAAGTAAGAGTTTTGTGCTTTACGAGACATAACTCATCTCACATGTTTACTTCATAAAGCGCGAAATACTTAAAATAAACTAATTCCAACAAGCACTTAGCCGTGATAACTTTTTATTGACTTGGTAAATCGTAGGGACCAAGTTGTTTCTTGATTCAATTAGTAGCTATCCGAGCAACTGACTAATTTTGATTGAGGATTTGTGTAACATCTCAATGCCTCGTTGCGCTCTTGATATTCTCCGCTTTAAGACCCCATCATCGCTCACGGTTTTAAAATGCCTCGTAAGGGGTGGTAGCTCAGGTTGATGTGCTAGCGGGGACTTTGGATCCAAGGGGTGGATTGTAAAGTCTAACATCGGCTGAGGAGGGGAATAAAAGACGCCTTATAATAATTTGGATATCTCCCCCCTCTCGACACGTTTTAAATCCATGAGGGATGACGGACCCCAAAACAGACAATATCGAAAAGGAGTTGTTAGAATATTACACTTCTAAACTAGGTAGAGGATTTTATATTTTTAAACGAACTTGAGTTGGAGTTTGGGAATAAATCAAAAATTGAGTGAATGCATGTTTTGGAACTAAAAGTTATATTTTTCCCTTAAAACTTTGTCGAGAGGATAGGATGCATATACTAACCTGTGTTGAGGGGGGAGATCCAACGAGAGAAGAGGTCATTGAAAGCTTGAGGGGATCCCAAGTCATAGATGCTCATACTTTCAAAGAGAGGTTGGTAAGGGAATAGCATAAGACCAGGTTCCCTTATATTTAGAAGGGTCAACGTTGCGTTTCTTGATCTCTCGGTTGAAGTGCGTGTACATAAATTGCCACCTCCTTCATCTCCTGCATTAAGCTTCCGGGATATCGTGGTTCACCAATCTGAAACATCCCCATTTCTCACACACCTCTCTTAGCTTGTTGTACTCTTCTTCCTCTGGAAATTTTTTCAGGTCGATCACCGGGACGCTGATCTCACTCATCATTTTCGCCATTTCTTTATTCTTTTTCCAAGGAACTAAGGAAGAAGAATGATTCAGATATTGTTGATGGTCATTGGGATATGTCTAATATATTTATACTCCACCCTGTCCTTATCATAGGGCTTCTTTTAGAATTTTTTTTTTTCGTGTATGATAATGTAAGTAATTTGGAAAGGCATTAATGCTTCTATATTAGTTTCGCCCCAATAAGAAATGCTTGAATGTGAATCCATTTGCAACCTTTGGTAATCTTGCTTGAATGGTAGTAATTCATTTTCGGATAATCCAATAAATGCCAACTTCATGGTACAATGAAACCAACTTTTCGGATTATCATGAAAAGGAAAAAAAAAAACATTAGGAAGGTTGGAGCATTACAATGGCACACTGAATCTAACTTTTTGGAAATCTTCCTTGAATAGTAGTAAAATTGTTTTTAAACTCGCGAGTTAACTATCCGAATTTACTGGTTTTACGTTTTTAGCTTACAAAATCGTGACAACTTGTACTTAAACTCTGCTAGTCATAAACTCGTTGAAACTCATGAATTTACACATCGAGTTTATCATTTTTACGTTTTTACCTTACAAAATTATGTCAAGTCACTCTTAAACTCGTGTTGATTAGTTTGTTTTAATCATGTTTAATTACTTTATATATTAATTTTATAGAAATTTTTTGTTGGATATAACAAATTATAAATGTTGATGGATTTACTTTCAATTATTGATATTTAAAATATATTTAATTTAAATTACTATCATTTTTTATATTTTTATTATATACATGCAACACTAATTTATTAATAAAAGGTAAACGATTATGAGTTTACGATTTGAGTTTACGATCTAAGTTTACATTCTTGTTATAAGTTCGCTTAAACTCGTGAGTTTGATATTTTTAGTAGTAATTCATTCTTGGGCACACTACTACTAAAAGGGGCTTTTGGACCACCACATTTAGACTGGATATAGAGGATCAGATCTAAAAAGTATGACTGGTGGCAGTTTCATAAATATAAATAACTTTTTAGATCAGTTCCTTTAGTATGAGGTCTAAAAGATATTAGTTAGTCCAATTTCCCAAACAACCGGTCTAAAAAGTTAAGAAAAATGTCGATTACTTATTTTGATCGATCTAAAAGGTGAACTTTTAAAACCTTATTTTGATCATAACTTATCCAAAAGATTTTCATTTGAACCATTTTCGTCGTGCTGAAAATTGAATTGACTTTCTTCATCTTCAGAGAGCCTGCCTCAACCCTCAATTCCTCAAACGCTTTTCGACCATCGGCCTCAAACCATATGGTGCCATCTATTCCTTAGCACTCACACAAGCAAAGGACACCACATCAAACTAGCATAGCAGAGGACGACGACGACGAAAGATCTCGAAGAAAGATGAGGACGGCGGATGACGAGCACGGCGGTTTCCTAAATAGGTCTGTCTTATGATCCCTATTGTTTGTGTAAATTTCTTATTCCCGTTGATTGTGGAACCTTTTATCTGTGAAAGTCTTCTATTTATCACCAACGATAATGGATATCAACTGATGAATTATTCTTTTGCTTTGATCAATTGCTTCTGATGAATTATTCTTCTTCCCTTTAATTTTAGGAATTTTCTTTTACTACCGTTTAGCTGATGAATTGTTCTTCTTCTCCTTTAATTTTAGGAATTTTCTTTTACTACCATTTAGCTCGATGACAGAAGTGGTATGAATCATTGTGTTCCACATTTCAAATTTGAGATGGATGATGATGAATATCTGATGCCCACGGCTTCTTGGTTGCCCCACCAAAAGAAGCCCTCCGTGTAAGCTCTCTTTTCCATCTTGCAAAATAAAAACTCTGAACTAGTTGATTTTTCTTCAGAGAGTGCTTGGTTGCTTTAATTAATAGTGAAAATTGAAACAGGCCCAAGGACGATATCATGGAGCTCTTGCGGCAAAATGACCAGGTCGTGATGCAGACCCAAAATCAACAGCCTTAGAGAAAAACGCCGACGTGATATGGAGTTCTGAACTCGCCACTCTCAACCTGTTGCCCTCAACCTTGTCGTGAACCTCGCCTCTCTCGGATGATCTCCAAGCTAAGCTCTCATCGCCCTCAACCTCTCGCCAAGCTAAGCTCTCATCGCCCTCAACCTCTCCCTCTCGCCTGCAACCTCTCCCTCTCGTTGTTGCCGACCATTCTCGTGCTTCTTCTTCTCATATATGTTTAGACACTTTTAAGACTAGTGGTTGTGTACACAACTAGTCTTAAAAGTGAGACTTTGAAGACCAATTATTTTACAGAATCATTTTTAAAAGTCTTACCTTTTAGAACTTATATGTTAAAAAGCTGTCTAAAAAGTGGTTTTTAAGACCGATTTCTCAACTTGTCTTAATAGTAATAGACTTCTTAGATCGGCGATATCAAGAATGAATCCAAAACCAGTCTAAAAAACAATTTTTGTAGTAGTGATATTCAATAAATGCCAAGTTCTTGGCTTCTTGAAAAAGCAAATTTGTTGCCAATAAATTTATTTCCTTTTTAGTATTAGTAAAAAGAAATAGGAACACTACTGCAAATTTTTGGTATTTCCTTTTTGGTATTAGTAAGAAATGGTAATACTCTTATTTGAATGGTAGTAATTCATTTTTGGATAATCCAATAAAAGCAAAGTTGTTGTCGCAGCCTTACTCGTCACCACGATGCTCTCTACGCGGTTGGTGCTCTCCACGGAGATGATGAGTCAAATCCGGCATTCAATCACAAGTTTGGTGATCAAAGGGGGGAATAACCATTTGGAAGCTTGGGACTGAAAGAAAGGGTAGGTTGGGTGTAAAATCTTCCTATCACTTTTAAATTTCCATAAGAAAACATATAAATAAATATAGGGTAAATGATTTCTCCCGTCACTGGAGATAAGTTATCTCCATTGACCCCCAAAACAACGTCATTTTAGATTAATGAAGGGTGTTTCCGTAATTTTGTTTATTTCTTTTTCACATAAATTTTACCGAAACACCCTTCATTAATTCACCTAAAATTACAAACACACCCTTCATTAATTCAAAACGACGTAGTTTTAGGGGTCACTAGAGATAACTTATCTCTAGTGATTGGAGAAATACTTTTCCCATAAATATATGGTAGAAATTAAACGTCACAAATGATAGTGGAATTATTAACTTGGCTCAGGGTAAAAACCATGGGACCAATAAAAATCATATCCATTATGATAAAAATAGGGTATAAAAAAGTCTTAACCAGATGCACAAACACATGCAATCGCCCATCATAATTATGTATTGTACTGGATGGTAATTCTATCCTAGCCCAGAGCTCATATATGGAGCTGGGCCACGCCGGATGAAACTCTGAGACCAACAGAGATAAGTACATGCAGTATTTGACTCATGTAGCGAAACTTCCGATACGTAACTCCGTACCCGTTTCTATGAAGGACAAATCAACGAAAATTCTGAACGAGGGGAGAAATTGCGGGTATGTATTCATTTGTAGTGAGTACGGTAAATGCTGGGAGCAATGTGAATACTAGAGTGATAAGAGCTGGGAGCAGTGTAAATACTAAGCGTGATAGAGTCTATGTGCGGTATAGATACTAGTGCGATAAAATCTGGGACATGTTAATTGTTTTCCTTCTATAACCAACGTTTTCCCTAATAAAGGAAAAGAACGAGACATGGCAAATTTGAGAGGAGCCGAAACTCCTAGAGGTAGAGGCAGAGGCCGAGGCTAAGGCTGAGGCAGATGATGAGGCAGACAACCTCGAGTGGGACCGATATCTGATCGTGACCCATGTTGAAAATTTCTATCAAAGGAACCATTACGTATTTCCGTACTCTTTTGAAGACTGGATCAGATCCACTCTTCATCATTTTCTTCGTATCCGTTTTTGGGTGGAAAGAACCAACGAATTTCCGAACAAATCGTTGTAGTCAAGAGACGACTCTTAGCAACACAAGGCAGACGGAAGAGCTACGTTGAGAAAAAAAAGGAAGACCTCAGTGGTTCAAAGTCGATGATCAAATGTTTCTACGAATATCCTTGGTGGTCGGTGTCAGTAGAACACTTCAAAGGGGAACTTGCAGTCCGTATTACGAAAGACCATTCGAGATTTTAGATAGTGTTATTGCCGAATTTGACTAAACCTCCGTGACGTGTTCCTTGTTTCTTAGTTATTCCATACCCAACCGAACGTCACGTATCATAAACTCCACATTAATCGCGATCGTGTCATTGAGTAGGAGGTATCTTATGTTGCCATAGTGTGTATGCGCTATGGAAACATTTATGATATCTTGTGTGCCACGGTGTATGGGAACCATGGAGACATTTTGGTATTTGTGGTGTTGACCGTGGTGTGTTGGCCCCTCGGGAGACACTATATGTCAAGGTGCAATATGACAAGATCTTTGTAGCCGAGCCAGAGATAGTGTCATAAATATGTAGTTTTTGGATCTAGCGGGATAGTTTCGCAGATTCATGAAGAATTTTTCATCACTTAAACAAAGTTCACAAGTAGGGAATTAAATCATTAATGTTGAACAAAGAGTGTGAGACAAGATTTCTTGGATTGAGAGAAAAGTTGGTTACAGCACCAAGGAATTGGTTATCCCAAATCCAAGTAGATTTTATAATGGTACCAATAGGAATGGATCAGGATATGTCTAGCTACAGCATGACAATGTGATGACTTACCATTCTCAAGCCTCTCAAGTCAAAACTAATCTACACATGACCTAGAGTTAGTAATTATCATGTTTCTTAGTAATTATAAAATAAACCAAGATTGAATCATTGAGTATGGGGTATCCTGTGTTGACACGGTGTATGAGCACCGTGAAAGCACTATATATCGACATACGACGTGATATCCTTGAGTATGAGATATCTTGTGTTTCCGCGGTGTATGGGTGCCATGGAAACACTATATATCAAAGTACGACAAGACGAATGTGTAGTACGCGGTGTATGGGCGCCACGGAAACACTATATATATCCAAGTACGCGATATATGGGCGCCACGGAACAAGTAAAACATAATAAAAGCTTTATAATCAAGCCGAAACGAATTCTCAATCACCGAGAGAAACGGCTTAAAAATGTTCAGATGGAATAAGAATCCGGAGCGTATGGTCCGTAGTCTATTTGGTGCAGAGTCTAGCTAGTATAGAGCAAATTTCGAGGACGAAATTTTATTTAACAGGGGGAGAAATGTAATACCCAGATAAATAAAATGACTATTTTGATAAGTGAATATGTGGTATCAATTTCTGTGTTATATTTAGCATAATTTTGAAGGAAAATTTCTTGAAAACTAGGAAAAAATGATAATGTGCCAAAAATTACCAAAATGCCCCTGTGGTGCATAAATGGTTTAAGGAAATTATGAAAAATCCTAAAAGCTAGTAAAATAAAAAGAACTTCTTATACAATAAAGGGCTTTAAGACTGCCTCTTTTAGACCGGACTAACGATGGACCGGTCCTAAAGCTATGACCGGTGGCAGATTTGTAAATATAAAGAACTTCTTATACTGGATCATTTTTTCATAAGTCTTATCCAGACCTGTTAAAATAACAACCGGTCTTAAAAATGTTATTAAAAAAATTGAAATATCAATTACTTTATGGAGAAATCTCATACTGCCAGACTTATATTTTCTACACTCCAAAATAATACGGAAAAATTTAAATATAAAGTAGAGTAAATACCCTTTTTGGTCCCTGAAAAAACACGCGCTACCCATTTTGGTCCCTGAGTAAAAAAAATGTCATTTTTAGTCCTTAAACAGTAAAAAAAAGGTCCCTTTTAGTCCTTTTAGTCGTTTTTGTGGGCATTTTAATCCTCACAAATTCCCAAAAGTCATTTTTAGTCCCTAAAAAGGACCAAAATGACATTTTTTTTACTCAGGGACCAAAATAGGTAGCGCGTGTTTTTTCAGGGACCAAAAAGGGTATTTACTCTATAAAGTATTAAAGTTTTAAGACCGAACAAATACAATAGCCGGTCTTAAAAGTTAGACTTTTAAGACCGGACTTAAAATATGGCCGGTACTAAAGTTTAAATAAAAAATTAATAAATGTTAAAACCAGAGTTACAGTATGATCGGTCTTATAAGTTAGACCTTTAAGACCGGACATAAAATCAGGCCGGTACGAAAGTTTAAATAAAAAATTAATTAATTTTAAGACCGGAGTTATAGAAAGACCGGTCTTAAAGGTTAGCTTTTAATACCGTATATACTAATTTTTCTGGTCTTAAAAATGAAGCGCCAAATATATGTTTCTTCGTGCGGAAGCTTTTATCACTCTCACTGAAGAACCCCTGTTCACGTAGCGAAACCCTTCTTGTTGCATTACCTCTCTTCCTCACCCCGCGTACCGTTAGCCTCTGTTACTCCCTCATTTGCTCAGGCATTCCTCTCTTACTGTCTTGAAAATGAACAGTGAAAACGATTCCACTCGTGTTCCTGGAACTCTAGATACTGGTTTGACTGGTGTTGGTCAGTCGAACGAACCCTCTTCATCTCATATTGAGCCTCCTCAACGCTGTGCACGCCGTGGTAGAAGCGGCACACGAATGATGGAAGTATCCCTTAGTCGGAATTCTGGGACGAAGCTTGAGATTCAATTTAATGAAAATTTGCAACCTGTCGGTCCTAATAAAAGCACATATACTAGTTTTGTCAGCACTCTAGTACGCAGCAAGGTTAGCATCTTGACAGATGAGTGGAAAAATGTGGACCAAAGCACAATAAAGGATCCTATTTGGGACATTATCCGGCTTACATACACCGTCCCTGACTCTGAGAAGTTGAAAGACTCAACATTGTCTTATTGTGTTGAGCGGTTCAGGAAGTTTAAGACCTTTCTAGCTAACACATATATTTTTGTCGAGGTGGAGCCTGACCATAAACCCTGGGACAAGTACAAATTTATTGATGAACAAACTTGGCAACAATTTATTCAGAAGCAGACCACTCCTGAAGCTCTGGTGAGTTTACATTTAGTTTTGTTTGCACTTTTGTTTGCTTATTAACTTGTGCAGATATGTGAATGTTATTGTGTACATCTAATCCTGTTAGTTAAATGGTTTGGTGTGTGAATAGAAGTATACATTTCCTGCCTTTTTCCTGCATGAGAGGAGCATGTCCTAGTTCCATGCAAGTCTGATATGTAAACTGTGTAATATGGTTAGACGTTGCTGTTAGTTAGTTAGTATGTTAACTGTGTAATGGTTTCGGTGCAAGTAGTTAGTTAGTTATTCTAATATGTGTAGGAACCATTTATGATGAATGAATGAATGAATTGACTGAGTTGGCAGCAATTCTGCAACTCCCTTTCCTTTGGTTCTCCCAATTTCTTCTACAATGCTACATCTTCCTTAAGTAAAATGTTGAAACTTGATGAAGTGAATTTGACTAATGTTTGCCGTTCATATCAAGCAGAAGTTCTCTAATTTTTGTTAGTGACATGGCTGGAATTCATAATTGATAGTTCTTTTCAATCCTGATTCACAGAAAAGAAGGGAAAAAGCACAGGAGATCGGGAGAAAGAATGATTGCCCATATAGGGCTTCTCGTGGCGGATATGAAAAGGCCGAAAAATATTTTATGGCAGCCAAGCGGAAGAGATTGGATGATGAAGCAGAATCCAATCCTTCTGCGGTAATTGACCAGTCGCCATCTCCAATACATCGCGAGGAGTTGTGGTTGTATATTCGGCAAAAGCCAAGCGGCGCCTACACGAGTGAACAAACTCGGGTAGTTGCTGAACGAATTGTAAGTATCGATATTGTTATTTTTTACTTACTAAACATGTTTCATCACTAAGCTTCTCGTTATCTGTATCTTACAAGAAGATCTTAAAAAGAAAGAGGCAGAGGGATCTTTTGCGTCGGACGGGAGGAATGTTGTTCTGACCGTTGCGACCGGAAAACCAGATCACTCGGGGCGTGTAAGGGGGATTGGAGGACGGGTAGGCCTAAAGCAATACTTTGGTAAATCCAAATGCCATAGACAAAGTATGATTACCCGGGAGGAAATGGATCAGACGGTTGCCAAATTAAATGAGGAATCAACGGCCAGAGAAGCTACATTGAGAGCAATGTTTCAAGCTCAATTGAAACAGATGAAGGAGGAGATGGATCAGAAAATGCAGTGTCTCCTGAGCTCTCGGCCACAGACCAGTGTGGATCCCTTGACACCTTCAGCTACACTTATGCAGCAGCAGAGCACTAGAGGGAGCTGCATTGTTGGACAGTCAGAGAAACCTTGTCATCTATATGTGGAGGATCGTGATAGTCTTAGACAATTGGTTGCTAAAGGGACTGTCCGCAACTTGGGATCAACTGTACACCACCAACAAATGGATGATGATGAAGTCAGAGTGTCAGTTGAAGAGGTATTGATTGATGCACTTGTCCCTCTCCCAACTGATGAGCTGAAGCTTGTGAGTGATGTCAAGGGAACCTTCATCTCTTGGCCAGTGAAGCTTGTAGAGCTCTCTACTCCTCCTCAAGTTCCATCCCCTCCTCAAGTTTCATCCCCTCCTCAAGTTCTACCCCCTCATCAAGTTCCATCCCCTACTGCTAACTTAACGGCCAAGGAACAAATATCCAATTTGCTAGCCAACAGATGGTTTAAAGATAAATTGTTGCCTGTCAATGAAGTAGTAGGCCTCCCTCATCCTGAACCGGCTTACATTGATAATGACGATGTAGAGTCCATGTTGCTTCCTCGAAAGCTGGTTACTAGTGCATGTGTTCAAATATTTATCAAGTAAGTATCTTCTTCCTTGATTACATAATTTAAATGCACCGTTTAGACACACATACATATATACTAATTCCCTGATCGATGTCATTATTGTAGGTGTATGCATGAGAAACTGGTTCAACAGTGCAGAATCGAGGATTTTGGATTCTTGTGCCCAGTGTATGCAAGTACAACACCTCTGGAATTGAGACAGGTGTACATATCAAAGAGGTTTTGTGAAGTGCCAAGAAAGGTGTACTTGTTTCCATATTGGCTCGGGTACATATATATATCACAATTCTTGTCTGCAATTCACTTAATTCTGCTACATACATACATATATATATATATATATATATATATATATATCACTGAGTACTTTACTGCTATATTGAAATTTTAGCAACCACTATCAGTTGGTCGTCATGAATATGGAGTCGCATTATGTTATCTTCTTATGCTCCACTCACAGCGATCCATCGCCTACGTTGAAGCAGATCATCAACGAGTAAGAATGTCATTTTGATTGTCTTGTCTGAAATCTCTGTTGTGAATTTTGAGTGAACATTACTGATAAATTTGTGATTTTGATGATAGTGGCATGAGGACCTTCCAAGTTGAGGTAAAAAAAAAGGCATGGGTATGAGCTCAAAGATCCTAAATGGTTCCAAATTAATGTTAGTACATATTTGGACATGGCATAATTGCCTTCTGAAGTTGGTCAGTAAGCTATATATGCTCTTATATATTTCTTGTTCTTTTTTAGACCCGTCGGCAACCGCCAGAATCGAATTTATGTGGCCCATACGTCATGAAACACATATATGATATTGTGACGGAGGGAAAGACTAAATTCACTGCAAAGGTAAAATGTTATGGCTGAATTCAGTCACTGATGGCTTAATGTTACATATGAAAAATATGCACGTAATAATATGTTATTTTTGTTTCTGTCTTTGATGTTACAGAGGTTTGCCTGTCCAAAGCCATTTTCTGATGATGAAGTGGAGCACATACGCGATGTGTTTTGTGAATATCTGTATAAACTGGTCTTAGAAAAGCTAAGTTAGGACAATAATTAATGTCCTAAATTAATTCATTTGTAAATAATATATGTTGTAGCAACAATAGCCTGCTGTACATATATTTGTTTATTTTTTCGACTAGCTAATTCATTCATTTGTAAATATAACGCAATGTAATTCAATAATAAATTTTTTTATTTTTTCGAACAATTTGTGTGTGTCCATTTTGGGTTTCTGAATGAATGGGATGGTGGATAAAGCTATTTAGTGCTTGAAATTTGAGATACAGGCGGATGTTGTAAATGAGCCATAAGAAACTCTGAAAAGTATTCGCGACTTTTAGGACCGTATATTTGTTAAAAGTCTGGTCCTAAAGGTCTTCGTCCCATTTAAGACCGTACATTTAACAAATATCAGGTCCTAAAAGTCTTCTTCTAATTCTAAAAAATATGGGTAGACTTTTAGGAGCGTATATATGTCAAATATCCGGTCCTAAAAGTCTATAAAATATACGGCTAGAATTTTAGGACCGTATATTTAATTAATATCAGGTCCTAAAAGTCTTCGAAAAATTTCAAAGAATATTTCTAGACTTTTAGGACCGTATATTTGTTAGGAGTCAGGTCTTAAAAGTCTTCGTTTATTTTAATAGTTTGCCGAAACTTTTAGGACCGTATATTTTTTAATTGTCCGCTCCTAACTTCAAATTTTTAAAATAAGGCTTAATTTGTAGGACCGTGGATTTGTTATATGTCCGGTCCTAATATTCTTCCTTTAAATAGAGTTGTTGACTCGGTTTTCAAACAAATCGTTAGGGTTCAAGACAACCAATTTTCTGGCGTTCTTCTCAAGTTTTGTGCTTCGTTGTACTCGTTTTTACATACCCTAGATGTGGAGATCATCATCGGTGTCCCTTTTCTTTGTCCTTTTTCTTTTTGTCGGAAAAAGAAAGAAGATAACGAAAATGATACTGAAAATGTCCACACTAGGGTAAGTCAAGAGGACGACAACGATGGTCCAACCTTGAGAATAATCGTCACTCTGTTTGTTTTTGTTTGAATAAGGTAAACAAATTTTTTGTTTTGTTTTGTATGGTCGTAACTGTTAACTTTATTCTGCAAATTTTAATGTTGATCACCACGAAGAGGACAATGTTTTGTTTGTTTCCCTTTTGTCGGAAAAAAGAAAAGAACATCAAGATTAGGAAAGTACAAGGAAAGTGATTGGGAACTAAAAATTTTATTTTATTTAATATTTTTTTTGTTGCCTTGTGAGGCAGCAGTAGTACAAAAAAAATATTTCTAATCCTCCCCATCGTTGTCGGAGGGGAGGGGAGGGAAGGGTCGGAGACGTCGTCATCAGAGGTATGGTACTCAACGTCATTGGCGTCGAGTACAGCGTTCAGCTTGTTGTTGACGGCGTGGTAGACCTGAAATAGTTGGCCCAAGCGTCGGTCTATATGATTGACGCGGGCTATCAGGTGCTGCAGCATCTGGTACAAGTTCGGGTTCGGAGGCAACGGAGGAGGATATGGAGGTGCCTCAGGATTTCGCCCGAGGAGGACCTCGTCGTGGTGGAGGAGCCATTACGGTGGAGGTTGTAGGAGGAGATGGAGATGAATGTGAAGAAAGTAAAGTAACAACGGGTTTAAATAGAGAACCCATCCTGAACAATGTGAAACGCCGAAAACATTAACGAGGAGACGCATAGTTACTCAGAATACGAGGAGACTCCTAGTTGGGAAGTTTATGTGGAAGCCGAAGAGACTCAATCATTCATTTCAACATAGGGAAGGGACTCTGCTATCTGAGGATTTTGAAAAGAATGAACTTTTAATACCGGATACTGTAAAAGATCCGTTCTTACAAGTAATATTTTTTAACCAAAAATTCTTACTTGAAAAAAATAAATTGAAAATATAAAAATAAATGAGTTTTAGGACCGGATACATGATAAAAAGACGGTCTTAAAAGTAATTGAATTAAAAAATGAGTTTTAGGACCGGATATAAGATAAAAGATCGGTCTTAAAAGTAATTGAATTAAAAAAATGAGTTTTAGGACCGGACACAAGATAAAAGGTCGGTCTTAAAATTTATCAAATTGATTTGTTAAAAATAATTGACTATTAGGACCGGATATTTAAACACATACGCTCTTAAAGTAGAAACATTAAATATATTTTTACCAATTGACTTTATCATCATCGATGTTTATCTCTCCTGCTCTCTATCCTTATATACTCCACACACTACCTCTTTGTCCTTGTTAACTCCTCACTTCCTAGCTCTCTGCCACAACTTCTCAAATCCTCAAACCATGGTTAGATACAAGCAAACTGCTCGTAGGGGTGCATACACACCTCAAGCTCGTGCCATGGTTAGATCATTATATGGTGCGTCTCCTCCAGCGAGAGTGCGTCGTATTGATTCCGAAGACTCTCGGGTCGTTGGACCCATTGTTATTTCTTCGGATGATGAAGAGATTGCGCATGCCACACAGCATACAGAGGTTCGTGCTCCCCCTATCCAACCTGTTGGTCCCAGCGCGCCTACCTCTGTACCCTCTCCGCTCCCCTATAATGATCCATTAATATTGTGGCTGGAGCAACTAAGACAGGAACTTGCTGATCTCCGGCGGGAAATTAATGCACTTCACGCCGAAATCGCCGAGGTTGTTCAGTCAAATTCTTGTGGATGATAATATTCAGCTTCTTTTTCTTTTGTTTTTTTTTCTTGTGTATGCATATTCTGAAGTAATGTAAGACACATTAAGAACTCTGTATGAATTTTTTGGCTGTTCTCCAGTAATTAATTAAAGAAGCTTATTCTCCAATTTTCCTTTATTTTTTTTTTTGTCCAAAAAAATATCCTTTATTTTATTGATTCAGTCTACTGCAATCACCAAGGCCATTAAGACCGGACATTTTATAAGTAACGGATCTAAAGAGTATTTGAATTTTAGGACCGGATGTTTTTTAAACCTCCGGTCTTAAAACTTAAATGACTAATAAAAAGTTAGGACCGGATACTTTTAAAACTCCGGTCTTAAAATGTTAGATGTATCTTTAGGACCGGACATTTAATAATTAACCGGTATTAATAAAATCGAAAAAGCTAAATAAGGTATCTTTGTCGCGCGGAAAATTAAATTTCCCTCTCTGAATATCTGTTGTCGCGCCGAAAGTGAATACTCAGGTTCCGACTCCAGTGTTTGTGTGTTGCTTCGTCGCTGCTTCGCGTACCTCTCTCGACAATCACTCTCTGGTTCCTTAGCTAAACGTCTATAGACCAAGCTGTAAGAGGTGTTTCGGTTATATAACTTTATTATTTTCCAGCTTATCGTTCTTGGTTTTTCATAGGTTTAACGAAATCGATGTAATGTTCTTATGGGTATTCTCTGTTGTTAATGAATATTGTTTTTTGAATATTATATGTACACTTTAGACCCACCCAACTGACCAACAAGTGTTTTTAGGTTACTCTTGTTGTCTTGTCTGCAACATCAACGTTCGTGGCCGGAGAAGTAAGACTCAGCAAACGCATTTGAATTTATATGCTACAGGTGAGTCCACAAGACCTTCATCCCATGCATTTAATTTCCTCGTCTTGCATTTATTTTGGTTCTTGGATTCACTGTGATGCATTTATGACCAAAAGTGATTCTTTGTTATGCATTTAATGGGAAAGTTCGTTCCTCCGTAAAAGTGATTCTTTGAGCATATATTTGCATTTGGATGCTGGCTTATTTTTTATGCAAGTTTCAATTTTTTTGGATTATGTATGATCAATGATTTTCGTCTATATATATAGGAATTCTGCTATGGATCATAGTTGGATAAATGCTTTACGAACGAGTGTTGAATATCAGAATGGGGTGAGGGAATTTATAGAATTTGCTAAACAAAATGTCCATGATGATGGGGGGAAATTTTATTGCCCTTGTGTAAAATGTTTGAATGAGAGTCGACTAAGTCCTGAAGTTATACGCACACATTTAATTTATCACGGATTTTGTAAGACTTATACAGTATGGGTATGGCATGGTGAAAAAGTGCCAAGTGGGAAAAACATGGGAAGTTGCCTTTGATGATAATGACACGGATATGGATGATCGCATAGAGGACATTATCCGTGATGTAGGAGAAGAGGCTTTTGAGCGATCACATGCATATGGTAATATGTGCAATGATGCGAGACACCGCTATATCGTGGGTGTAAAAATACCAATTGTTGAACGCTGTGTTGAAATTGGTAAGCTTGAAGGCACGTCATGGATGGAGCGACAAGAGTTTTTCAGAATTTCTTGAGGCTTTGAAGGACATGCTTTCGGATGATAATGTGTTGCCGCATCGCTACTATGATGCTAAGAAAATACTTTGTCCACTGGGGATGAAGTACAAAAAGATCCATGCATACCCGAATGATTGCGTATTGTATAGAAAAGAGTTTGAAGAGAAGCAGAGTTGTCTGATTTGTGAAACCCCACGATACAAGTCAGATAAGGGGCCTGCAAAAGTATTGTGGTATCTTCCAATCATACCAAGGTTCAAGCGGTTGTTTGCGAATGAAAATGATGTAAAAAATCTGAGGTGGCATGCAGATGAGAGGATTTCGGATGGACAGCTTTGACATCCAACCGATTCTTCTCAATGGAAGAAAATCGATCAATTATTTCCGAACTTCGGCGAAGAACCAAGGAACCTCAGGCTTGCCCTTAGCACGGATGGCATGAATCCCTATGGAAGCCTTAGCAGCATACATAGTTCATGGCCTGTACTCCTGATTGTTTACAACTTATCTCCTATTTTATGCATGAAAAGAAAGTACATCATGTTGTCTATGTTGATTTCGGGACCAAAACAACCCGGAAATGACATAGATGTTTACCTTCAGCCCTTGATCGAAGACTTGAAGGAGTTGTGGGAAGAAGGTGTTGATGTTTTTGACTCTTTCAAGAAGGAGGTCTTTAAAATGAGAGCCATGATTTTTTGTACTATAAACGACTTCCCAAAGATATGGGAACTTGTCAGGTATAGTGTAAAAGGCCATAAAGCATGTCTGGTTTGTGAAGAAGGCACACGCTACCATCAACTTCAACATGGAAGAAAGACGGTATATCTTGGACATAGGAGATTTCTTAGACGGGGCCACCCATATCGTCGATTAAAGAAGACCTTTTTTGGTGGCCAGGATTATGAAGAAGCTCCGGTGGCATTGACTGGGGAGCAAGTGTATGAAAAGGTTAAAAATATCAGTGTCATCTTCGGTAAGGCTGGAAAGAGTAGAAAAGAAACAAATATATGGAAGAAGAGATCTGTATTCTTCGATCTTCCATATTGGCGCAATCTTGATGTGAGACGTTGTATTGATGTCATGCATGTGGAGAAGAACGTATGTGATAGCATTGTTGGCACGCTTCTCAACATACAAGGTAGTTCCAATGATGGTGTGAAGGCAAGATTGGATTTGCAAGCAATGGGAATACGCGAAGACTTGCATCCAAGGCCATATGGGAAGAGAACTTATTGTCCCCCGACTTCTCATACTTTGTCTAAGGATGAGAAACGAAGCTTTTGTGAGTGTTTACATGGCACAAAAGTTCCCTCGGGGGTATTCTTCAAATTTTAAGAAGCTTGTCTCGATGAAGGACTTGAAATTAGTAGGCCAAAAGTCTGATGATTGTCATGTCTTGATGCAACAGCTACTCCCAGTAGCTATTCGAGGCATCGCCGAATATGATCTTCAGGTCGTTTTGACTAGACTTTGTTTCTTCTTCAATGCGGTTTGTAGTAAAGTCTTCGAGATTGAAAAGTTGATTAGGGAGCATAACAGAACTTTTACAAAATGGTTCAAACAAAAGGTCGAGTGATCTGAATGTGTTTCTGATACAATGAAATGGTTAGCACGTGGTCCTGAGGTTGATGTCATATGTTGGAATTCATATGTGATCAATGGTTATACATTTTACACGAAGTCCCTAGATTATAGGAGCACAGTCCAGAACAGTGGTGTTATGTTAGAGGCTGAATCTATGCACTTCTCCAGTTCGAAAGACAAGAGGAATAAATTGGCGGTCATGCCATATTATGGGGTTATTGAAGAGATTTGGGAGGTGGACTATGTCAAAATTAGATTTCTCATCTTCAAATGCAAGTGGGTTAATGTCAATAATGGTGTTCAGATCGATCGGCTAGGATTTACTTTAGTCGATATCAATAGTAGAAGTTTTGGAGATGAACCTTTTATTATGGCAGACCATGCGTAACAAGTGTTCTATATCACCGATCAAGAAAATAAAATGTGGTCTGTAGCTCTCCAAGGAAAGAGGGTCATTGATATTGATGAGGAGAGTCATTCAAATTATGGTCTTCCTGATAGTACTCCTTTTTCGAGGGGTCTACCGAACATGAACGAAGAAGATGAAGCGGATAATGAACCCGGCATAAGAAATGATCATCAAGAAGGGATATGGGAGGATATCACTTTATAAAAGAGTCAATTCATAAGGTAATATTCATATGCAGAATTCTTAGAAAACTTTAAGGTTTTAACTATATTATATATATTCCTTCTATGTTACGTTCTTAATTAAACAATGTCACGCTGACTATGTGAATTTGTTCTTGTTTTGTTTTTGTGGCAAGATCCGATTCAAAGGGGCATGTTATAAAAGAGGATGCATGTTACGTTGTTGGGTGGGAATCAGATGAAAGCATGGTGAATAATATATTGGACTACATGTATGTTGATTTACGTGCTGTATTGTAACTCATTGTGATTGTAATTAGTTATATCTTAGCTTATTGTATAAATTACTTTAGTTGTGGTAGACTTAATTAAGAGGCCACATAACTCATGGTGGATAATATTTGTATTCTTTTTCCCAATTCAATGTATTCATGTTCATAGCTTGTAGCTTAAAGTATATCGACTTTTATGTGCTGTTTTGGATGGTGGATTTGTGTATATATATATGATCAGGAAGAACAGAACAGGGAAAAAATTCAGGAAAATTTAGACCGCAAATAAATAAGACGGTCTTAAATGTTCAAATGTTAAGACCGGATGTATTTCTATGACCGCTCTTAAAGGTATTTAGCCGGATTTAAAAGTTGGTCTTTTAAGACCGGTCCATTATAAGTCCGGTATAAAAGTTCAATTTTTAAGACCGGATGTATATAACATCCGGTCTTAAAAGTCAATCTTTTAATACCGAGGTCTGGTCTTAGAATCTACTATTTTTTGGACCGGGTTTATATTTGTCCGGTCTTAATATTCGGATCTTTTAAGAGCGGTCGAGTTTTTGTCCGGTCTTAAAGTTTGAGTTTTAGGACCGAACAAAAAATATTTCAGATCTATTTAGTACGACTTTTAAGACCGAAGATTTAAAATGTCCAGTCTAAAAGAAACTCTTTAAGACCGGTTACAAGTCCGGTCTTAATAGTGAGACTTTTAATACCGCCTGGAACAAGACCTGACACCGGTCCGGTCCTAATATACCTGTTTTGTCCGGTCTTAAAAGCCTTTTTTCCACTAGTGGTTTAAAAAGATAAATAAGTCTAATTGGTTTGGGAGTTTTTATAGTTATACCAATAAGTAAGAAAATAGACAAATGATCGTAGTCGAAGAAGATATCAGTAAAAAGATAGGCTGAGCTTAAAATATTTGTTGCGATTATATAAATATATACAAATTTGAATAATTTTATTTCAATAAATAGCACTTTTTTTTCTTAAATTCATATTGTATATGGGAAAAACACTTCTCATGTTGTAGGAGAAGTGTTTTCTTATGTCATACACACATGAAATGGTGGGACTCACATATATATATAATTAGCATTATATATATCTGTGGGTCCCACCATTTCATGTGTGTGTAGGAATCTTCTTTTTCTCATGCAACATGAAAAGTTTACACCCCATTGTATATATAGATAAATATTTGTTTGTTACGCTTTATAATAAAAAAATATCATAAAACAAACTAACTAACTAAAATTAAAGAGAAAATCTTAATTGAATACGGTTGAAATAATAATAAAAAAAGGCTACATCTACCTTTAATTTTCCATTTTAATTATAGGGGGTGTTCTAGTCTTTCAATAACTTTCAAAAATCTCTAATTAGGCCTCTTGGCCTCATCAATAATTTATTAAAGGTGTAGCTCTGAATTTGAATTTTGGTATTTAAATTGTACAAGATTCTCCCTATAGTTTTAGTCATTTAAGAAACTAAAAATAAATAAATTTCAATAAATATGGTAATTAATTAAAATTATAAATTTTATAATCTCAAAATTTTTAATATATTAGAGAGTTAATATATATCAGAATTAAAATTTGGCTGTATAATTTTTTTGGCCCATATATGTATGTGTGTGTGTTTTTTAAATAAGGGAGTTTTGATTAAAAACATTTAAAAGTCAACTTTAACAGTCAATCAAACTATATAGTTTGAGTGGATAAATATATAATCTCAGTATATAATGGAGGTTTGTGTAATGTACATTTTTATTTTAAGGGAGGTTTATATGTGTTTTCAAAATAGAAGAGATGTCTGTGTAATTATGTTAAAATAGGAGGGTAGTCAAAGCATTTGACTCTATTAACTAAGTTTTCCATTTTTTTAGTAAATGACAAAATGATATTAAAAAGAAATTAGAGGTCTTACAAGTAAAAGTAGAGAAGGGGAAGAACTTTATAGGGAGAATCGCAGAAAAAAAAGTTTTGAAATTGTAAAATTTGAAATTAGGTTTATTATCGAGAGTTAATACAATAATGACGAAATTTGATAAGTAATTCACAACACATTTTTTGAGAAGGAGATGATAGTCCAAAAGAATACCCTCTTGTTGTAGTCATTAATTCCCAAATACATGTATTTCTCATCAATTTTTAACTTAGTACCTGCATGTTTTTTAATTTTTCTCAAAATTAATAATTTAATTAAGAAAAAAAAAACACACAAGCACCAAATTAAAAATTGAAAAAAAGTATAGGTACTTGTAAATGATGAGTAGAGCCGGGAAATTGGGCTGGCCCGTTTAAGCCCTGGCCTTTCAAGAGCTGAACTTATAAAATAAAACCTCCCAATGAAGTCAGGTTTAAAAGGGTCAGCCTTGTAGGACCAAGGGCTTAAAAAGGCCGGCCTTGTTAGGCCTGTTTTTATTTTATTTTATTTTTTGATTTGCCTAGTTAGCATTTGCTCACGAGTCTGACCATGAAAGAAGCTATTTGCCTGCCCTGTTGCCTAGTACACATTCACTTAGTCACTCTCATTTTCACTTATTTTTGTAATTCACTTCACGCCTCTCGCCTCAGTGCTACTATCTCGGCCTCATGCACACACAGTCACAAATAAATGCATCACGAATTCATGGCATCGGACATCATTGCTTCACTACTTCAGCTCACGAAGTCCGCCATACTCATGATAGTCATCATACTCATATTTTATAGTGGTAAGCTTTTTATGCTTTGTGTGAGTTATTGGTGGACAATAATTTATTTTTGATTATGAATTAGTGACTATGTTTGTTTATTGCATGATGCTTATTGTTTAAACATTAATGTTGACAACATTTATCTGATAAATTCGAATTTTAATTGTTGTAATTTACTAATTATATTTCTTTGAAAAAAAAAAACGTAGGAACATAGTTAAAATTTAGAAAAATAGCTTCTGACATTGTAATCCTACATGTTCTTGAGTCAGACCATGAAAAACATATGTTTTTTTACCTCGAGCTTAAAAAGATAGGCCATTTTAGGCCCTGACCCTTTATGGGCCGGCCTTAATTCTCAATTCTAATGATGAGTTTCCTTTAATACTTGAAAATAATTTATTTTATATTTCTATTAATGTTTTTTTCTTAATTAAAACCTTTAATTAAGGGGGGAAAAAAACATGCCGCTACTAAATTAAAAATTGATGAGAAATACGTGTTGTTGGGAATTAAAATTACTACAACAAGAGGGCCTTCTTTTGGGCCATCTTCTCCTTCTCCGTCTCTTTCCCAAATTCACTGACCCAATTCCGTAGAGGCCTCCAGAGTCCCGAAATCGGAATACCACCGGCGGCCACGACTAAGTCGAGAACAGTGCACCGAACTCCGACTCTTTTGCTGTTCTTTGCCATTCAGGTTAGTTGTCCATTCTCTTCTCCCCCACACCCTACCTGGGAATCGGATTACTTTGCTTCGTACTTCAGATTTCATCTCCATTTTCATGTATTAGTTTCAAATTACCTTTCAATTATATAATAAAATTTGGATTGAGAAACACTCGTTCGATGAAAAACCTGCAGAATTCACTTATTATGGTTTAATATACAGCTCGTTTAGGTTTCATGATTGCGGCTCTCTATGGTCTTGCTTCTAATAATTCCAAAACGATGTGTGCTTTTTCTTTGTTTGGTGTAGCACTTTGCTCCAAATTTTTTTGGAGATGTTCTCACTTTGTTCTTTATGCATAAATCTGTATAGCAATTTCCCCCTTTGTACGTAGATAAGGACGAACAAGGAGAATGAACAAAGGTGGTCCGGCGGGTGGAATTGGAGGTGGTTCTGGAAGCGGGCCGACTGCTGCAGCGGCCGCAGCTGCTGCTCAGAAGCAAAAGACTTTGTTACAAAGGGTAGAAGGTGACATTGCCAATATTGTGGATAATTTCAGCCACCTTGTTAATGTTGCCAGGGTATGTTTGATCACATTCTGCATTTTCACATGCTGGGAATTCAGATGTGGTAGTTGAGCATATAATCCTTGGCATCAAACTGTATAATACTTAAGATTAGAAATCGTGCTGCCAATCCTGGTGTTGCCGTGAACGCAACCTTTGTTACACTTTTGCTAAGAAGGATAGATCTATAAAGACGAAGGATTATATCCCCATTAACTTGTCTACCTTATCAGTTTATATCAGCTCACCTCATCACCAAGTTTCTCTCTATTAGATTGATATAGCTTTATCAAATACCATTTATGAGTGATGAAGTGCATTTATGTTTATGAAAGATAACTGGATTTTGGGGGTCATCAATTGTGGTTAATGAGCTGGTTGCTGATATGAGAATAACGAGAATTTGGGGGTTTATGTTGAGGAAGCATTTTGGAAAATTTATGATTTTGAATATTTTTCTTTCTCAAGGTTCTCCGTGGATAGGGCTTTGAATTCAATTGATACAGTTTGTGTGATTGAATAATTGGTCATTTTCCAATGACATGAGTTGCAGTCTTGTTTTTTTGGAATCTTGTGTGCTAAATTGGATGTGTATGGTCATTTCATGCAATATTTCTTTCCTGCAGGTAAATGATCCACCAGTTAGAAATTCACAGGAAGCTTTTATGATGGAAATGCGCGCTGCCAGAATGGTAGGACTGAAATTCTAACTATTCTATTCTTCTGTGCAACCATGGAGTGCTTTTTCTTCCCTACCAATGTGCATCATAGTTCTAAGGATTATTGAGAGAAAAACACCATCTATCAGTTTCTTACTTTTGTATTAGAAGTGCCAAGGAATTTATACACCTTGAAACTATATGCATAAATGCCACATTTTATTATAAAGTACGTCAGTCATGTTGCTTGCTGTAAATTCATTATCAAACTGTGGATATCGATCTAATATATGTCTTTATGTCTCATTTGTATATTGTACTTTTTGAAACAGAAGTCACAGTAGTAACATCTCGAACGTAAGATGCAAGTTTGTTTGGCATTGTGACAGTATTAATGCTAGCTTTTTCTAAGTTATAAAGATCTGATTTTATTATTCCCACTCTGCATTGGTCAAAAACCCAGGTCCAAGCAGCTGATTCGCTTCTTAAATTGGTGTCGGAACTGAAGCAGACAGCAATTTTTTCTGGATTTGCTTCTCTTAATGATCATGTTGAGCAAAGAGTGGTTGAATTTAACCAGTTAGCAGAAAAGACAGACAGAATGTTATCTAGAATTGGAGAAGAAGCTGCCGCTAGCCTTAAAGAGCTTGAGTCTCATTATTCTTCTTCTACACAAAAAGAATATTGATGGCCAGGAACTATGACTGATATTTATGTTCATCCACTCTTCACCTCTATCCTGATGAAGAATATTTTCAAGTTGAAAAATAGATGAGTTTTCCTGTTTTTTAGAATTCATACGAGTTTTCTTTGTCTGGATCACTGGAATTTAGGACTAGGTTGAAGAAATTGGTATCTCATTTCTGATACCTATAGTGTGTGGTAGGCTTGTGGCACATGGAATGAGGAACAAAATTTAGCTTTTCGCACCATTTGTAATCAAGAAACGGTTTGGTTTGAAGAACAACTAGAGAGACAATGACAATTGATGTTGACTATGAAGAACAGTAGATTCTCTTAGGGTTACAATTGTTGTTTTTTTAGTTTACTCTTATTTTAGTTTTGGTCTCTATAGCTTTAAATCATAGGTTTTGGTTAATCAAATTTCTTTCCATTAATACATTAGTCCATATATTTTAATAATGATTTGAACCAATTTGCCTTTTAAAGATCAAAACTTATGGTTTGAAATTATAGGAGTCAAAATCAAAATGAGAGCAAACTATAAGAAATAACCATGGTATGAATCTATTCTCTTATGATGAACCTTGCATCATCTCATCTTGCTTTTCTTTAAATATATAATTGCATAATGTTGAAAAGGAAAATAATAAATGAGGAGACTGAAATATTAAGGAAGAAAATAAATATTTTTTTCCCAATAAAAGTCCTTATCTATTAAGAAGCTATATACTTATCCAAATATTAAAGTATCACCATAAATTATATTTTATTCCGATCTGATATTCAAATTTTTTTTGGATTTTGAATTAGCCGCTGTCATTAAAAAAAAAAAAAAAATCTATTAATATTTAATAATACCACGTGTTATTATAAATAGTTATTAATGATGTAAATGCATGATGTAAATACAAATGAATCCTCCTGGTTGGCACCTAAACAAAGAATCCTCTAAATAGTCCTTTCTAAATAATTCAACCTTAACCCCCTTCTTAATCCTGATTTGTAATAGTCTCCTTTTTAAATGATTCCACTTTGCCCCTAGTCTCAATCTTGATTTGTGATGGTCAATGTGGTGATATATATTGCAGTAATTTGTACATGCGGGTCCTTATTATTTTCCTACGTTCGGATTTTGATAATTAAATCTATTAATATTGGTGTAACAATATGGATGTGGTGAAGGAGACGGCTCCATTGATCTACATCTCTTTAGAACTTAATGTTTCTTCTATTGTACTGGTTACATACTTAATTGTGACATGGACGGGTAGAAAATGTGGGAACAAATTGGAAAGGCCTAAGAAATTATTTTGAACAAGAAATTCAATAGGAGACAGTGCCGATTGAAAATTTTAGCTTCATTGGAAACCAATATGATAAATTCAAGAAGGGCTTATTTGAACTAGCTCGCCATTAAAACAGGGAATTGAAAGAAGAATTTGGAAGAAAATGAGGGAGGGCCTTATCCTTTTGGAAGGAAGAGAATGGAAAGATGTTAAGAGAAATATATAGGTGTTTTTTTATATATATTTTCCTTTTTTCTTTTTAAAAAATCTGACCTAAAAAAAGGTGAGGGGCATTTACCTTCACATACTTTGGTCAACAAGTTGGACCTAAAGGAATATTAATAGAGAGCGACATTGCCTTATTTTTCAAACTTCCAGAGTAAGATTCTCCCTTAAAAACTTTAAGAAATTACGTGCCCATCAATAGAAACTTTTGGGGGCATTTCCCCCCTAAGCCTTTATAAAACAATAACCTTACTCAATTTTTACAAGTTGCATTCTAAAATTGTTACAAGTAATACCTTAAATTAATAACAATGGTTGTTATCATTATTTTTTTTATATTTAAGATTATCTTCTTCATTTTCAGTCTCTCATTAATTAATTAAAACATATTTTGAAATCAAAATTAAATTTTCTATTTATATATCTAACTTTTTATTTATATATTTTTTAATACTGTGTACAAATCTTGAATATTTATGGCTTTTACAAGATAAAAAAAAAAGATATAATTAAATCCTAAACACTTTCCTCAATTGTTTGATGTTTATAATTTTGAAATATATAGTTTATAGTTTTATTATTAAAAATTTAATAAATCTAAATGATAATTAAAATTTTCTTCAAATTATAATAATACATAATTTTGTACCCAATGTGTAATCAAGAAATAGAATAGCTTTGTACCCCCATTTGTTTAAGTGAAAATCCCTTAAAAAGAACTTCAAAAATGTGAAAAGAAAAATAGGTGTTATGAATACTCATAATCCCAAATAGGTGTTAGTGTCTTATGAGTCCTTTTGAAAATTAAAATGAAATCACAAATTTGGCCCTCTGATGTTAGATGAAAAGAAGTGAGAAAGGAAATATTGGTGCAAAAGAGGGCAGCAAGAGAGGGAAAGTGAGAGCTGGGGCTATCCAAAAGAAGTGAAGTATGTAATTTTTTACTCCAGCCACAATGTTCTTCCCTTGCCAAGTTGATCATTTGCATAATTTTTTTCATCTTCATTTGGGTGGGAAACATTTTTTCATAGTTGGGTATTTGGGTTGGAGGGAGGTGAATGTTGATGATGGGTTTGATAAAAAAATGTTGATGATGGGTGAAGATGGGAGGAGGTTGCGATGGTACATGTGGTGAGTTTGAAGATGAAGAGAAAAAAGAGGGTGAATTTTGTAGGAAATCAGTTTATCTGAAGTTGAGAAACCCTAATATGAATTTGTGAAACATTGCAGTGGGCATTTAGTTTTGTTTTTCTGAATTGATGGAATATAAAAGTTAGTGAACTAAAACATTGCTGATTTATTTGTTGCAGGGAACACAACAAAATGGATGGAAATTTTGGATCAAGTTATGCAAAGGAGTTGCATGTTTTGTTATTTTCATGTAGGGAAAATTTGAAACTAATAGTGAAGGTGAAGTTAAATATATTTGAGATAGTGTGAAGGTAAAAATGATAAAAAGATAGGATAAAACTCAGATTTAAGGGAAATCGTATCAAAATGGACAGGTCATGAGGGGTGTAGTTGTGACATTACTATGAGGCCTAATATTTTGGTGTATATATAATTTAGTCTTACCCTTCTTTGTTTTTTGTTTTTTTGTTTTTGTTTTGTATTGGTTGAAGGAATGGGGTAGATGGGGAAGCATATTTTTTAAGTAATATATAGGATGATGTCAGTGACAAAGGAACATTAAGAGGAACCACTATCTTAATCTCCACTTGTCATTGAAAATGATGCAACAATCTTACTACTTGTTAGTTTTTGGGTACTGTCATAGCCTTAATGTATAGGGTGGAATAACAATGATATTGTCCACTTATCGTTGAATATGATAATACCATTATACTATCATGGCATGCTGCTTTTTAGATAAGAAAGTTGTGAAAGTATTGAAGCAACTTGTGAAGTTCTAAATTGACAAACGCTTATCTGAATTTGGAAATACTAGTTTAAGGTCTGGGGAATTTGGATTGCAACTTGAGAAAGTAGTGAAGCAACTTGCGAAATTCTTAGTGGAACTTGCGAAAACATAATCCTAAATTGACAAACGTTTATTTGAATTTGGAAAAACTAGTTTAAGGTCTGGGGAATCTGGATTTCAAGTTGAGAAAGTAGTGAAGCAACTTGTAAACTTCTTATCATAACTTGGGAAAATCTAATCCTAAATTGACAAATGTTTATTTGAATTTGGGAAAACCAGTTTAATGTGTGGGGAATTTGGATTGCAAGTTGAGAAATTAATGAAGCAACCTATGAAATTCTTATTAGAACTTGGAAAATCTAATCCTAAATTAACAAATGCTTATCTGAATTTGGGAAAACTAGTTTAATGTCTAGGAAATTTGGATTGCAAGTCGAGAAATTAGTGAAGCAGCTTGTAAAATTCTTATCAGAACTCGTGAAAATCTAATCCTAAATCGACAAACACTTATCTGAATTTGCAAGTAGTGAAATTACTGAAAGGAACCTGAGAAATTATCATGACAACTTGGGAAAATCAAATCCTTACTTGACAAATGTTTTTCATAACTTGGGAAAAGAATTTTAGATGTTCAAAAATCGTTAGTTTTTACAATCATAGGCATCGATAAATCTAACAAGGGTACAAAAATATTACGCTTCCAAAATCAAAATACACATAAACATAAAAGTGTTTACATAATAAGGAAGAAAACTTCACCCTTCACTCTTCCCCTAGTAACAACAACTAGGACAAATTAACCACGTCTTTTGGTGGTGTTTTTTGGACGCAGTATGAGCTCCAAAGCAGTCTCACGATGTGAAATTAGTAGATAATTAACTATCCTCCACATTATGTCACTCCTTAATTGTTGAATATTGTCTTGCAAATAACTCAAACTTCAATATGTGCTTATACTTGAAGGGGGGAAAAATCATAACTATACATTTCCATATTCAAAAAAAAAAACTTTAAACATGTTGACTTACCCAACTTAAACGATGAACACCAATTTCACTGGAAGTGTCGAACGTCTTTGTGTGCCAACCTAAAATAAGGCGAAATCCCAATCCAATGTGCACCAGTCCACACCTTCCCTCCTTCTTAAATCGACGAAACCAACTTCCCACCCAGTCTCCTCTCTCAGTGCGACCAACCACACCTCTCACGATGGAAATTTCAGCCCTCAATAACTGGCAACTCAGGAAATGGGAGTGTGCGGTAATAGGGACTATTTTTCACAAAGGGAGAACCCGATATAATGCTTCCCTCTCTATTTTTTTAAGTCCAAGGTTCAAAATTATGTCTTTTCCTTTTAATTTTGAAAAAAACGATA